>CABFPE010000493.1:548908-559753 GCA_900660155.1 Hofstenia miamia
TTTATATATATATATATATATATATATATATATATATATATATATATATATAAGTACATCAGAAAAGTACAATAAATTAAAGCATTGATGTAAACACAGATGTTGTAGTCTTATTTATTGCTATACAATCAATAACAAGAGCAATCAATGCATTAAACAAATTAAGAACACATCACGCACTGAGAGCATCACACCACACCAGGGGTCCAGTGAATCATGGTCTGATCTCCATCACGTGGAAGCTATCGCCAACTAGCCCTTCTCATTTCTAGCTGCCTCGGCCCTGCAAACATCTGACGATCTAAAGAAGAATTAATTAGTTCAAGTTAATGTCACTGTTACCAAATGTTATTAATTAAATATGAACTCGAAACAAGAACTCGAAAAATTTTCTTTTCTTCTGAATCAACATAGTTGTTTCTTCTCAGAATAAGAAATTTTTCTTTACACAGGCACCTTATGTGTGCAAGCAAAAAACGATTCCTGAGTTAAGATGGATTTCTCTCAGGAGAAGAAAATAAACCAGAAACTAATTGATTCAAAAAGATGTACTTCTTATCAACCAAAAACTGGAAACAGAGAAGAGTTACAGACAAGCTGAAACACCTCAATAGAAGAAAGATAAGTTTATTTACGTTCTATAAATTAGTGCAAATAACAAGAGAAACACTACAATGAAGAGCACCATCAACAAAACTTTAAATGAATGTGGGAAACAAAGAGACTACTCATAGATAAAACTAGAAAATGGTAAATTCAAGAAAGAAAAAAACAAAGTCAAAGACTCAGCAACCCCCACAAGTCGAAACCCCCAGTCATAAGACATGGCATCACCACAAGAGAGTGAAGCATTCCCAACAAACACAATCGATACTAATAGAAAATCCATACACAATAGCTGAACTCACAGAAATGGCAAGATCCACATATAATAATTACGAATCTGATAAAATTAAATACAATAACAGTTGTAGTGAATGGAATCATGATAAATGCAACAATAGACATGGATGCAGTAATCTCTATAATAACTGAAAAATGTACCACAAAACTCAGCTTCACAAGCAATGACCTACATGATGCAAACAGCAGATTGATAAATGCCTCAGGCAACTCCATAGACAAAAAAGGCAAATTGAAGAACATAAAAATCAGGATACCCAACACAACATTCAAACAATCATTTACAGTGATAGATACAGATGAAACCCTCTACCATTCAAAATGATATTACGCAGTGACTTTCTAACAGATAACAGATGCATCATAGACTACAAATCCAAAACAATAAAAGTCCAAGAGGAGGTTATAATAACTGAAGAATATGAAGAAAACAGCACACCAATACTCTTCAGGTTAATGGAAGACATAAAACTCCAACCAAATAACTGGAAAATGTTCACAATTTAGTCTGATGAAAAACTGACAGCAGACATCATGCTCTATGAGCAAACAGAAATCAATACGAAAAAACTATCACTCCCATCCAGCCTATGCACTGTAAAACAGGGAAAAGGCGCGATACCAATACTAAATGCAATGAATAGAAATGTTAATGTCAAAAAAGAAAATATCAAAATATACAGAAAAAGAACTTCCACAGAATACCAACTAATTGAAAAAAGCATAAACATAATTGAAGAAGAAAACTACAAAATACAGGAAGTAAAACCAGAAGAGTACCAGCACCTGACACACACTGATAGGAAACAACTAGCCAACACACTACATAAACATGAGAAAATATTCACCTATGGACAAATTAGTGTTGGAAAAGCAGTGGGAGAAACCCACAAAATCATAATGAAAACACAAGAACCAATCAGACTAACATGCCAAAGAGTCCAGGAACACTTGAAAGAAAACTACAATAAAATCCTCAACAAGCTGATCAACAATAAAATCATCTGGCCCAGTGAAAACCACTATGCCGTACTGACAGTATTTGTGAAGCAGGGGACAAAACACAAACTGTGCATAGATTTTCACAAACTGAATGACATTACAAAAAAGTACACATACCTGCTCCCAAGAATCGACAATATAATCAACAAAGCAAGCAAAAACAAATATTACACCTGCATAGACCTTTGCAAGGCATATTGGCAGGTACCAATGCAAGAGGAAGACATTGAGAAAACTGCATTCATCACGCCATACAGACTCTTTGAATAGATGTACATGGTGTTTGGGCTGTGCAATGCACCAGCAACATTCCAGTGATATGTTACAAAAGTCTTAAAACAACAACCAAAAAAACCAAAGAAGCATAAGTACATATATTTACGATATACTAGTAGCAAGCAAAACTGTACAAGAAAATATACAAAAATTAGATCAACCACTGACCATCCTATATAATGTGGGCTTATGTGTCAATGGCAACAAATGCAAGATACTAAAAGAACGAGTAGTATTCCTCAGAAGACAGATAGAACAAGGAAAAATAAGAATGAGAAACAATACAAAAGAGATGATAAAAATATCCAAAGCCCAAGAAACAAAAAGGGTGTTCAGAGAGTGATGGGAGTCATAAACTACTATGGATGGTTCATACCCAACATCTCACAAAAAACAATCAACATGACATGAGGAAATTACTCAAAGTAATTAATGAGAGAACAACAGCATACCATCCACAAGTGAATGGAGCAGTCAAATGATTAAATAGAAGAATGATAAAATTAATCAAAGTAATGACCTCATGAGTGGGAGGAAGAGACTGTCAAGAAGTAATAGAAATGGTTGAATATTTCTACAACACCTCTGTACACTCAACCACAGGAACAACACCTTACAAAGCTATGTACAGAAGAGAAGTCACCACACCAGTCTCTATGCAATACCTCACATACTCAGGAAAACCAGACAATGAGTACATAAAAAGATCAAATGGCAAGCATTCATGAAGCTATGTGCCACAACACAAAGCAATCTGCAATAAGACAGGAAAGAAATTTCAACAAGAAAATTTATAGCAAACCACATAAAAAGGGAGATCGAGTCTTTGCATACACTTTAATGAGAACACAAGACATAAATCAGGTATGAAAACTAAAAACACATTGGGCAGGGCCATACACAAACAACAATTATAAATTAAACAATGGAAGGACCTTAAACTTCAAAAATCTAAAAAGGGCAACAACAGACGTCAAATACATTTCATTAAACCAAAATGCTGAATTTTAGCTCAAAAAAAATAACAAAGGGACCTACCATAATATGAACAAACTTGACAGTGTTTGTTAAGAGGAATTCGATGAAGAATTCAAATCAAACATAAATGAATCTGAAGTAGAAAAGAGAATAATGCCCTAGAGGGTAGCAAAAAATAAATCTAAATATGATCCCGAAATGTGGGAAATTAATCTACTAACTAAATTTAGGAACACAAAAGGGGAAAGTGAACCAGCCAGAGAAGCAATCACCAACCAAAAACAGGAGAATCAGATGACAAACTTCACAATCCAAATGCCAACTAAACTGCAGGCGGATGGAGAACCCCAGATTTTGTGTAAAACCACCTCCCAAGACCAATCATCAAATAAAGGACATGAGGACAGGGGAACATCTGGATAAAATGAAAACACGCTCACCCAAACGCCAACTAAAGGGCAGGCGGAACAGAGAGGGACAAACTAAAAGACGTGAGGATGGAGAAAAACTACAAATGAGAGAGAAGCCCACACCTGATCAGAAAATGGCAATTGCAATGGAGTATGCTACACCCCTCTCATAAACTCGATGCCAACTAAAGGGCAAAGAGTACAAACTTTCACACCATGGTCCTCATTGACAAGTAAAAATGGGAGGTACTAAGAATAGCTACAGTCAACTAAAGGACCCAGGTATTGAGGAAATAAGTGATGGATCAACAATGGATATATCTGAAAAACCTTTGACTAGTTTGCTCTCTATCGTGATTCCTTTTTTTGCATAGACAAATCAGCAAATCAACCACATCCTATTTGAAACAGTCATCAAGATCTGAAGACTGAGAAACTAGAATGACGAAAGTAGGAAATGAAAAAATACACCCATACTTCATGGCAAACAGGCGCATAAGATACAGCTTGTGTGACGATCTATCACCCAAGACAAAAAGTGATTGCCTATAGAGAGAAACTAACAGAGGAATGCAACAAGTCAACCTCAACAGAGACAACCTCCTGATATATATTTCAAAAAAGAAAATTAACTCAGTCACAAAAAACTTCAGAAAACAGTAGAGGACACGCTAAGAATGGCGAAAATACAGAAAGTAAAAATGCTGATATATCAAAAGACAACGCCTTTGAGAACATGCCCAAATTCATATACAATCTAGAGGACAAACTCAAAAATGTATTCGTGATAAGGAATGCTGACAATGAAGATCTATCAGAGATGATAAATACAGATCTACAACTTAATCTGATGGCACCAGCACAATACATAATGGTGGAGTCAAAAATAGCAATCAACATATTCTGCCAAATAAGAACCATTGAACTCACGGAAACCACGGCTAACTTAGAAGATCTCAGAGATGTATACCTAAAATGCAGCATGAATCAAACACCAGAACACTGCAAACAGATTGCCAACACATGGAATGACATAAAGGGTGATGATCCAATAGAGGACAAGTGGTCACTAATAGACATAAAATCATCCATACAGACGTACCATAAATCAGTAGGAACGGTACTCCAAGAAATCAGAAGAGCACATGAAATGAATTTGAAAAGGATTTTAAGAATGTGGTCTTTAAGGAAAAAATGCACCAGAAATCAGAGCATGTACAACAGCATGGATAATAGCAATAATGCTAATGCAAAACAAAAAAGCTGTACTACCACTAATGAAGAAAGATAGAAAAGCAATACCCGGTAGCAAAAACAAAGAAATATGAAATCACAATTGCACCAATAACAGAGAATGTAAAAAACTGGATACTACAAATGGTAAACATCCCAACAATGTCACCAACTAAAAAGTGGTTAAGACATTTGAAAAATACTTCATGCACCTGATGACAAGGGAACAGCCAATGGGTAGTCCAAGTATAATGTTTCTAGCAAGCCACACAGGAATCTGTCACAGTCAAATAGACATCCTAAGCGATGCCACCAAAAATACATGTGGGGAGCGAACTCCAACAGTAAGCTCGAAGCAAGAGCAATTTATATAAAAGGCCATCCAGCCGAAACAAATGAAATAAACTTGAGGGCTGATTGGAGAGAATACAATTAGAAATTCCCTTCATGGTCGCTAAGGGCGCAAATCACGGGTAGAATATCGTAACATGCATTGTGTGTAATTAAGCAGTGTTCCGCTTTTCATCGTTTTTGTATGCAATGGGAAGAAAATGTTCAGTTTACAATTGCCGAAGTGGCTATGATTCTGTTCGTAATAAAGGTAATAAGCCATCAATTTCTATATATAGTTTTCCTAAAGATAAAAATAGGAGAAGTGAATGGATAAAATGCCTAACATGGGCATTTGCAGCAAGCATTGGCCTGCAAATGTAAAATTAGTAAAAAGTGGCGGTCCCACAAAGTTCCCAGTTGTTGCCCTACAATATTTAAGAATGTCCAGACTCCTGCATACCAACACCTCCACCTAAGATGCGATCAACTTTGAAGGTTTCGCCCAAATCTAGGTGTATAGAATTTGATGAACTAGACGGTAAATTTGCACTTGTGACTACTAATTGTATAGTAATAAGTTCAATAAAATTGCTAATGATTTCTGTAGTTTTTTCTCCTCTAATCGGTTATTCTTGTATTTGTTTAAAATTTCTTTAACCAGAAAATAATCATTCTGTAAGACGGTGATCAAAACCCAATAGTTTGTATTAATTCAAATATTTACATATTTTCGGTAAAGCAGTCAATAAATCATGCATTTCAAAATATTGAATAAGAATTTTGTCGATTTTTACAATTGAAGGCATGTTGATGATAGAAATCTTGAGATAAATTCCAAATTTCTTCAAGATTGAGAAACTTTGATTAGAAAATTATACAACTTTGATTAGNGTGATCAAAACCCAATAGTTTGTATTAATTCAAATATTTACATATTTTCGGTAAGGCAGTCAATAAATCATGCATTTCAAAATATTGAATAAGAATTTTGTCGATTTTTACAATTGAAGGCATGTTGATGATAGAAATCTTGAGATAAATTCCAAATTTCTTCAAGATTGAGAAACTTTGATTAGAAAATTATACTTAAGTTGCTCAAAATTGTTTAAAATTTATTTCCAAATCTATCACCTTAAAATATCCAATCATATTTTATTTTTTGAATGAATTGGTAAACACATTCTTAGAAAAAATTAGTCTTTCATTCACAATTGTTATAAATTTTCTAAATTCTGTAAGGAAAAACAAATGGCTACCAATTTATATTTAAGAATATTGTACAAGGAATCCATGAAGCAAAAAATGCGAAAAAACTATTTTCCAGATAGGAGCCTCGCTTAAATATATTTCTGTTTCTGGTACTGCTTGAATGTAAAAATGTTTCTGATTGATTTAAATAATAAATATCATGTTTACTTTTGGGTCATCGTATTGAATTATAATATTAGTAGTTCTTTTAGGGTCCAGCTAGATTGGTCACGCGTGATCTGTCACATTTTGGCAAAATCGCACTTCCAACTACCGAGATAATAGTGATGTGACGTGTTCGTAATTTTCTTTCTACCAATCACGTAGCCTTACAATGGAATTAATTCAATGTGAAGCGGAGTGCTTGCATTGCTAGCTAAATCTTCGCGCGATTAATTGAACAAAACGGATGTAATTTTATCGCTTGAGCGAGCGTAGGTGCAGCATTAAGGTAGTTGCTTGCTGTGGCGCAATCATTCAATGATTTTTAAAGCAAATCGTAAAAAATTTTTTCCTAATATAATTCATATTTTTACTTGATTCTTGAATAACTTGCAATTTGTACATTTAGATCAAGGACATACTAATAAATTTAGGTATGTCCTTGATTTGTACAGCTTGCCTTGCTTACACAATGGAGCCGCCTATGGTTGTTGCCCTTCAATATTTGAGGATGTTCCAGACTCCTGCATACCAACACCCAGGGATCCAACATGATTAATCGTCAACGCGATTAATCGAGATTAATCGGATCGATTAATCTATCGTGCTGGTCAAGTAGATTAGATTAATCGTAAACAGCGTGCTCGATTAATCTAGATTATTCTAATTAAGTTGATGCTTATGCATTCAGTTGTCATTTTCGGTTTGATCTTATCTATGGCCACTATTCTTGTGTCATGTTTACCAAAAGAAAACCTTAACACCGGACATAGAAGAGGAGCGTGATGATTAGGCCACGGTTAGACTAGTGATTGGTTCAAAAGTGATCTATCACATTTTGATTGAATCGCACATCTAACCACCCGAGATAATTCGCGATGTGACGATCACGAAGAAATCGTGCTCGTTCGACTACTAATTCTCTATAATATATTGTACTAAATTTAAATGTTGGCTTTAATTTTACCTGTATGCAAAATTTTAAGTTCTGAGGAACTTTCAGCAAAATCTAAATTGTCAATCAGTAATTAGCAAAAGCATTTGGTAATTATTATGCATTACTTTTTTCACATCTTCTAAATGTAAAATACTTCTCTAAGATATTTTATTTGCATAAAATATTTATATTTAACTAGTTCAAATTATTGCTCTGTCATATAGAGTACTGTATATTGTCCAATTTTACTGCAATTATTTTGAAATGCTTGTCCTTTTAAACAGCGTAAATTTTTAATCATTCAAGGGAGATTTAATTTCTGTGTGTATTTGAAAGAATTTTTTTAGAATTTCGCAAGAAAGATCTCATCATTTGGGAAGAGTTTCATGAAAAATTGGAAAAACTATACACTGATATTGCTTTCTCGTCTGCATATGATTATAACAATGTGCCTTATGTCGTGTTGTTTTCTAAGTCCAAAAAAGGAAATATTCATGAATGGTCTATTTATTTTACCAAAAATATTTCAACGAAAGCTTTTAATTATGAGTCATATTCACAATTAAGAAATGTTAAGCCCCTTTCTAGTCTTCGACTAAGATACTGGAGTGAAGTGGAAGAACTTGTTCATTTGTTAAAAGACTCTCTAGTTAACACACGCATCGAAGAAACTGAAAAATATCAGTTCTTAGTTGAACAATGTAAGATATTAAATTCACCTAAAAATGGAAGGATTTATAATTCGAAAGATTTAATCCTAGCTTTTTCATGGTACAGCTGTAGCCGTTCTTTATATGAAAAATTGCGAAAAAACTCGTATTACCATCAGTTTCTCTTTTGCAAGCAATTACTAGTGTAGGAAAAAGAACCAAGGACAGTGAGTTTTATAAACGGTTATTTTCTGATCATTGCACAAAAAAACAAACTGCTGTTTGGTTGATCATTGATGAAATTCACATACGCCCTCTTCTTTCATTTCGAGGTGGAGAGATATATGGAAGAGCTTTGAATGATTCATCAAAGTTAGCCCATACTTTATTGGGTATAATGGTGAAGTGTATGTTTGGGGGTGCTCGATTTCTCGCTAAATTAATACCATGCAGTAATTTGGATTCGGCATTTTTATTGGAACAGGTGAAAAATGTTATCCATTCATTAGAAGAATGTGGTGGCACAGTTGTTGGTATTACAAATGACAATTTCAAAGTCAATCGAAAATTTTTTGACTCTTTTGA
This sequence comes from Hofstenia miamia, assembly GCA_900660155.1. NCBI lineage: Eukaryota > Metazoa > Xenacoelomorpha > Acoela > Hofsteniidae > Hofstenia > Hofstenia miamia. The sequence continues at coordinate 557,626 of CABFPE010000493.1, forward strand.
AAAAGTTTCAAGCAATTGTCCATGGTACGTTCATTCTCCTATTTCTCATCGTAAATTGTGGCTTTTGTTTGACCCAGTTCATATTGCAAAGTCAATTAGGAATAATTTTTTAAGTGAGCAACACCAGGAATTGCAGTTTTTTTTGCAAGGTGATTCTTCAAATATCAAAATTGCGAAATGGTCACACTTAAACAAACTCTATGAACGTGAAAGAAACGCAAATATTACACTGTCAAAACTAACAGCCTCTTCAGTCAATCCAAGCAATATAGAAAAACAAAATGTTAAACTGTTTCTTAATGTCTTCTGTGAAGAGACAGTCGCTGCTCTTAAAAGTTCCAGCACTTCTTCACATCAATCTGAAATAACTGCTTCTTTTATTTCAATAATTTTAAAATTTTGGAAGATTACTAACATAAGTTCTGTTGGTACTGATATTAGATTTAGAGATTGTGTGATAGAAAAGCATTTGCTTCAGCCACTGATCAACGTTTCGAGTTTCTCTCATATCTTGCAAATATTGCTTCATTCATGGATTGTGTAAGCAATCGGAATCAAGTTCGCTCCCTAACTCATGAAACAAGTTCAGCTTTAAAGTGGAGTTGTTTGTGCTTAATTGATCTTACTAAATTTCTGTTAACTACAGAAGAATTTTACAAACATGACTTTGTTATTACTGGCTTTTTTACGCAAGATGATATTGAAGCGCATTTCGGACATTTTAGGCAAGCTGGTGGTGCATGCTATTCAATTTCACACTATATAAAAGGCCATCCAGCCGAAAATTTACCTGAAAACTTGAGGGCTGATTGTATTTATATAAACGATATTTCAAATACCTCTTAAATGAAAAAAGATTTATAAATATATACAAATAAGTGAATTGAAAAACAAAAAAAAACATTATGACTCTTCTAAACACAATCATTTTTCAAATTTATGGTACTGTACACGCTTATATTTACCAACATCATATGACTTTTTACAAAATCTTTTAAATAATATATTTGCTAAAGTAGAGAACATCTTTTTAGAAGCATTGTCATCGATTACCGCTATTTGGGAAATTCTACTTAATATAGAAATGAAAGTTTTTCGGCAAGAAATTTCAATTTCCAAGAAATCTTTAAAGAAACAAAAACTTAGCATTACAAATTAAAACAATGCATCATTAGGGAAGGCTAGTCCTCCTCTATTCAGTTCTTTGGTGAATTTCGAACAATCTTCATTGTTACAAGCATCTGCAAAAGCAGGAAATTTTTTAGCAATGTAGCCAGCCACATAAAATAAACCCATTTTTTCGTCTTCATTTATATCGTCAACAGTTTCTGTCAAAAATTCTAACCCCAATTCTTCAGAACTAGTCAAACCTCGGCTACAAAATTGACAGCTATGCCCAGATTCCCCAGTAGATAAATCCATTCCTACATTGAAAAGTTGCATGCACCTATCTATTTGAAAAGTTTGATTAATTTTCTCGTGTGAAATTGAATAGCATGCACCACCAGCTTGCCTAAAATGTCCGAAATGCGCTTCAATATCATCTTGCGTAAAAAAGCCAGTAATAAAGTCATGTTTGTAAAATTCTTCTGTAGTTAACAGAAATTTAGTAAGATCAATTAAGCACAAACAACTCCACTTTAAAGCTGAACTTGTTTCATGAGTTAGGGAGCGAACTCGATTNCAAGAGCGATCTATATAAAAGGCCATCCAGCCGAAAATTTACCTGAAAACTTGAGGGCTGATTGTATTTATATAAACGAAATTTCAAATACCTCTTAAATGAAAAAAGATTTATAAATATATACAAATAAGTGAATTGAAAAACAAAAAAAACATTATGACTCTTCTAAACACAATCATTTTTCAAATTTATGGTACTGTACACGCTTATATTTACCAACATCATATGACTTTTTACAAAATCGTTTAAATAATATATTTGCTAAAGTAGAGAACATCTTTTTAGAAGCATTGTCATCGATTACCGCTATTTGGGAAATTCTACTTAATATAGAAATGAAAGTTTTTCGGCAAGAAATTTCAATTTCCAAGAAATCTTTAAAGAAACAAAAACTTACCATTACAAATTAAAACAATGCATCATTAGGGAAGGCTAGTCCTCCTT
>CABFPE010000493.1:611261-622177 GCA_900660155.1 Hofstenia miamia
GTTTTCAACTATACATTGATTAAATGCAAATGATAGATGTTCGCCAAATATATGAAAGAATTTCTTAATGATAAAATACGGTAAATGAGTGGAACCTAAATTGAAACGTTGACTTACAATTTGATTGCCGAAGTTCTGATAGAGAAGGTTTAGGAAAATTGAAGTTACCTAATTCTTTAAATGTCTGATTTAAATGATTTAGTATCCTCTTTTTATCGGTAAATATTTTATTATCAACATTAATTTCTGAAATGTCACTATTGAACCCATTCGATTTTCCAATAAAACGGTTTAGAAATTTCCCCTTTTTTTGAAGAATTTAAATTTTCAAAAAATTGACGTTGTTTTAAAACTAAATTTGTTGTACGTAAGTCCGTAATTAATTTCTTTGATCTTTCGAAATTAGTCCAATTTATTTCGGTCGGATTAGCTTTAGCTAGTTCAAAAAGTTTCTGCTTTATGTTTACTGTATTCTTAATTACTTGATTATCTGTCGTGCTTAAATTAAATCGTCGTGATTTATTAACTACTCGGCGATTTTTTAGAGGTGCTACTTTGTTTAGGGCTTGATTATTAAAAAAATATTTCCTATAAATTTTCTAATAGCTATCAAAGAGAAACAAAGTCTATCGTATTTTTATTTAAGAATTTATAAAAGGAATCCGTGAGACATAAATGCGACAAAATAATTCTCACAAATAGGAGTCTCGCCCAAATATATTTTGTTTCTGCTAATACTTGAATGAAGGAAATTTTCTGGTTGATATTTAAATAATAAATATCATGTCTACTTTTGGGTTATTGTATTGAAAAAAATAATTCGCGTGGCTATTTTCCAACTAGTGTTTCAATGCAAAGAATGAACAGACTGCTTGCTTTGCTAGCTAAGTCTTCGCGTGATGAAGAAAAATGATGTAATTTAATTGGTTGAGCAAGTGTAGCTACAGCATTAAGGCATCTGCTTGCTGTGGCACAAGCATTCAATGATCTTTAAAGCAAATCATAATGAATTGTGTCCTATATTCTAACTAACTAATTACAATTTGTACATTTGTATAAAAATATCTATATATAGATATAAATTATACAATTAAGAATGTAATTCATTTATTAAAAAATTATTGGGCAAGCAGTAAAAAGTAAATTGATTCAAATTTCAAAATGGGTCTGCTACCCACGTAGCCAGACACTGGTGGACTACCAGTGGCAAAAGCGATGGGCCACCAGTTGGGATTGGGATTTGCCCACCCATGCACCAGTGGCTTACTGGTGGCTAATTGGTGTGCCACTGATTGCAAATTTTGTCATTATAGCAATGTCTCAAATATAACAATGGCAAATTTTATATTGATAAATGGTTTAATCATTGCAGTTTAAACTAACACAAGCCCAACAAAGAGTTGAAGCAGAAGCTAGCAAGTTTAGCATTTATACTCTGATTTTAATTTGGTAATAGAAAATAGCAGTGGCTTTAATTGAAAATGTACAAAACAAAGAAATTCTTTGGAATATCAAATTCAAAGGCTATCAGAATCGCAGATCATTGGTAATAGAGAGAAACGTTTCTTTATCCATGCGCAAATAATTTTTTAAAATCATTGGAATCACGATGGAATAGTATCCAATATGTTTGTTGTTCTTCATGTCTTAATGTTAATAATGGCTAAATGCAGTTTTTTCTTTTATATCTCTTTCTACGGGACATTACTTTTGCATAGCATTGCTGGTCAACTGAAAGAGATGCAGCAACAGCAGTTATTACGGATGCGTAAATTTTTTTCATCATTGAAACAAATAAATTTAAAAAGATTGTGTAAATTTATAACAAAATTAATAAAAGCCTTTAACTTATACAAATCCATGTACTAACAATTTCAATAACGCAATCTGCATTCATACTAACCAAGTATGGGTCTACATAAATCCCTTCTATAAAAGAAAAAAATCATTGTAATATTTTTCATGCATTTAATCTGATTGCACGTAGCAATCATTAAAAAATCTTATTCAAATGGATCAATCAATATTACTTATAAGGTTATTATGAGTAATTTTTTATTCGACATTTGCTATAACTTCTATCCTTATTATGCAACTTCATGTTTGAGTTTTACATTGTCTTCAATGCATGATCACCAAAGATTACCAACTTATCCATATATTTAATTTACAAATACAAGTAACTGCAATTTAATCAGATTTAGCAAAAAAATTGTTTTATTGAATTGTCTTTTATAACATCAATCGTTACAAAATATAGGAACAATTACTATTATGTACATATATATATATATATATATATATATATATATATATATATATATATATATAAATTAAAGCATTGATGTAAACACAGATGTTGTAGTCTTATTTATTGCTATACAATCAATAACAAGAGCAATCAATGCATTAAACAAATTAAGAACACATCACGCACTGAGAGCATCACACCACACCAGGGGTCCTTGGCCCTGCAAACATCTGATGATCTAAAAAATAATTAATTAGTTCAAGTTAATGATAGTTACCAAATGTAATTAATTAAATATGATCGTATTACAGTGGAATCATGCCTGCAATCCCCAGACTATGCGCCAAGCAATGGTATCACCTTGCTACCCTTAATGTCTAGAGCCTGGTACAGATTCTACATGGTGACTGTGACAGTTCACATGAACAAACAAGAACTCGAAAAATTTTCTTTTCTTCTGAATCAAGATAGTTGTTTCTTCTCAGAATAAAAATTTTTTCTTTATACAGGCACCTTATGCGTGCAAGCAAAAAACGATTCCTGAGTTAAGATAGATTTCTTCTCAGGAGAAGAAAATAAACCAGAAACTAATTGATTCAAGAAGATGTACTTCTTATCAACCAAACACTGGAAACAGAGAAGAGTTACAGACAAACTGAAACACCTCAATAGAAGAAAAATAAGTCTATTCACGTTCTACAAATTAGCGCAAATAACAAGAGAAACCTAAGAGATGCACTACCATTAAGAGCACCATCAACAAAACCTTAAATGAATGAGGAAACAAAGAGACTACTCATAGCTAAAGATAGAAAATGGTAAATTCAAGAAAGAATAAAACAAAGTCAAACACTCAGCAACCCCCACAATTCAAAACCCCCCAGTCGCAAGTCATGGCATCACCACAAGAGAGTGAAGCATCCCCAACTCAAGAAATGCTATCACCACAAGAGAATGAGGCATCTCCAACTTAAGGATCACTATCACCACCAGAGAGGGAAGCATCCCCAACAAATACGATATTACATTTGATACTAATAGAAAATCCATACACAATAGCTGAACTAGAATCCATTAATATTGAAAATGAAAAATGGATGGACGAAATGATAAATGATACCAGCACACAATTAACCAAGCAAAAGAACTTGTTTCAATGAAAGATACAAATCTTAAAAGAAGCAAATGATGAAATAAAAAAGGAAAGTAAAAAATGGCAGAAATTAATGGCCGAAATGCACAAAGAAAATGTCAGATTGAGAGACGAAAAAATTATGAAACAATTAGAAATCGATAATCTACGTGATGAACTATGATTAATAATGCTAAATATTGAAAATGAAGAAACCAAAGAACGAAAACAAACACAAATTGAAATGATAGAAACACCAGGAAAATTAAGTTGAATAGAGGACTGAGAAGTAAAAGAAAACGAGAATAAACCACCTGAAACAGAGGAGGAATTCATTGAGAATTTGGCTGAAAAAATTACTAAACAAGTGAAAGAAAACTGTGAAACAGACAACAACACAACCAATATTCACAAATTCAATACTACTGGATGATGATAATGAAGAAATACTACTGTGCAAAACAATATTGCCTAAGTTCACAGGAAAAATTGATAACTACTCACCAACCTTTTCAGAATGGTTACAAATGTTCGAGATGACCATGAAAGAAAGGAAAGTAACACAAACTGCAGCAGCAAGATTCCCATTATATCTAAGTGGAGCTGCCTATCAACACTACTTAGTACTAGATACCAAATTGAAAATGAACTACAAAAAAATGATCAGTGAATATAAAGCTTATTACAATGACAAAAGCTTTAAAAGCCAATATTGCATGGGATAAAGATAAACAAAAAGAAGATTTGAGAAACTACATGTCAAAAGTAGAGCAAATGCTAAAACTAATTTCAAGAGAAGAAACTGCGTTGAAATGTGATTTATTTTCACATATATGTAAAGGACTACCAGAAGCAATAAAACAACAATTTGAAATCAAATGTAACGCAATCTAAATAACACTAGAAAATAACGTGAGAATTAATGAAAAAGCAACACTAAACAAAACAACAAGTAATACATGAACAATGTAAAAAAATTCGATAACAAAGTTAACAAATCCAAGTTTGCAAACACAGACAAATTTATCAGACTGAAAATAAAAGACAGGACCTTGAAGAAAATATGGAAAAGAGGCAACAAAGTCCACACAAAAAAGAACTGCAAACGACAGATCAACATAATTGAAGAAGGAGAATCTTACTATGAAGAAGACAACCTATTAGAAGATAGTGAAGAAACACCTAAAGAGGAAGACAAAGAAATAATTGACGATTTAAACTACCATGAGTGCTGCCTCGAGAAAAATGCGCACCCATTCTAATAATCACCAATCTGATAAAATTAAATACAATAACAGTTGTAGTGAATGGAATCATGATGGAGGCAACAATAGACACAGACGCAGTAATCTCTAAAATAACTGACAAAAGTACCACAAAACTCGGCTTCACAAGGAATGAACTATATGACGCAAACAGCAGATTGATAGACACAAAAGGCAAATTGAAGAACATAAAAATCAGGATACCCAGCACAATTTTCAAACAATCATTCGCAGTGATAGATACAGAATGAAACCTGCTACCATTCAAAATGATATTAGGCATTGACTTTCTACCAGAAAATGGATGCATCATAGACTACACAGCCAAAACAATAAAGTCCAAGAGGAGGTAATAATAACTGAAAAAATGAAGAAAACAGCACACCCATACTCTTCAGGTTAATGGAAGACATAAAACTCCAACAAAATAACTTGAAAATGTTCACAATAGAGTCTGATGAAAAACTGACAGCAGTCATCCTGCTCTATGAGCAAACAGGAATCAATATGAAAAAACTATCATTCCCATTCAGCCTATGCACTGTAAAACAGGGAAAAGGCGCGATACCAATATTAAGTGCCACAAATAGAAATGTTAATGTCAAAAATGTACAGAAAAAGAACTTCCACAGAAACCCAACTAATTGGAAAATGCATAAACATAGTTGAAGAAGAAGAAGACAACTACAAAATACAGGAAATAAAACCAGAAGAGTACCAGCACCTGACACCCACTGAAAGGAAACAACTAACCAACACACTACATAAACATGAGAAAATATTCACCTATGGACAAATTAGTATTGGAAAAGCAGTGGGAGAAACCCACAAAATCATAAAGAAAACACAAGAACCAATCAGACTACCATGCCAAAGAGTCCAGGAACACTTGAAAGAAAACTACAATAAAATCCTCAACAAGCTGATCAACAATAAAATCATCTGGCCCAGTGAAAACCGCTATGCCGTACTGACAGTATTTGTGAAGCAGGGGACAAAACACAAACTGTGCATAGATTTTCACAAACTGAATGACATTACTAAAAAGTACACATACCTGCTCCCAAGAATCGACAATATAATCAACAAAGCAAGCAAAAACAAATATTACACCTGCATAGACCTTTGCAAGGCATATTGGCAGGTACCAATGCAAGAGGAAGACATTGAGAAAACTGCATTCATCACGCCATACAGACTCTTTGAATAGATGTACATGGTGTTTGGGCTGTGCAATGCACCAGCAACATTCCAGTGATATGTTACAAAAGTCTTAAAACAACAACCAAAAAAACCAAAGAAGCATAAGTACATACATTTATGATGTACTAGTAGCAAGCAACACTGTACAAGAACATATACAAAATTTAGATCAACCACTGACCATCCTATATAATGCAGACTTATGTTTCAATTTCAACAAGTGCAAGATAATAAAAGAACAAGTAGTATTCCTCAGGAGACAGATAGAACAAGATAAAATAAGAATGATAAACAACCCAAAAGAAACAAAAAGGATGTTTAGAGAGTGATGGGATTCATAAACTACTATGGATGGTTCATACCCAACATTGCACAAAAAACAATCAACATGACAGCATTGCTAAAAAACTCAGCAACATGTAATTTCCTAATAGGAAATACCTTCTGAGTAAGAACTGACAATAGTGACTTGGATAAAAAAATTCTCAGGCGACAAGTCATCCATAGTATCCCACTGGATAGAATACCTAAATGAATTTTAGTTTACAATTGAGCACAGGAAAGGCAACCTTCACAAAAATGCTGACTTCTGGATGGTGCTACCAGAATACCAGCATGACATAGAGAAAACAGAAGGTAAGAAGAAACAATTTCAGTTCCCACCACAAAACAAATATGAACAGCTACCACAAATTAACACAGATAAAAAAGGCAAACCAATACTACTGATACTGCTAAAGGAAGAAATAACAGAGAAGGAGATTGTTGAAAAACAACAAATAGATTCGGTTCTAACAGAAATAATTGGAAAAATACACAATCAGAAAAAAAACTTGGAAAAATAGCAAACAGTTATTTCCAGCAATACAAATGGAAAATTATTGAGAATGGGCTACNAAAAAGTACACATACCTGCTCCCAAGAATCGACAATATAATCAACAAAGCAAGCAAAAACAAATATTACACCTGCATAGACCTTTGCAAGGCATATTGGCAGGTACCAATGCAAGAGGAAGACATTGAGAAAACTGCATTCATCACGCCATACAGACTCTTTGAATAGATGTACATGGTGTTTGGGCTGTGCAATGCACCAGCAACAACCAAAAAAACCAAAGAAGCATAAGTGCATACATTAATGATATACTAGTAGCAAGCAACACTGTACAAGAACATATACAAAATTTACATCAACCACTGACCATCCTATATAATGCAGACTTATGTTTCAATTTCAACAAGTGCAAGATAATAAAAGAACAAGTAGTATTCCTCAGGAGACAGATAGAACAAGGTAAAATAAGAATGATAAACAACCCAAAAGAAACAAAAAGGATGTTTAGAGAGTGATGGGATTCATAAACTACTATGGATGGTTCATACCCAACATCGCACAAAAAACAATCAACATGACAGCATTGCTACAAAACTCAGCAACATGTAATTTCCTAATAGGAAATACCTTCTGAGTAAGAACTGACAATAGTGACTTGGATAAAAAAATTCTCAGGCGACAAGTCATCCATAGTATCCCACTGGATAGAATACCTAAATGAATTTTAGTTTACAATTGAGCACAGGAAAGGCAACCTTCACAAAAATGCTGACTTCTGGATGGTGCTACCAGAATACCAGCATGACATAGAGAAAACAGAAGGTAAGAAGAAACAATTTCAGTTCCCACCACAAAACAAATATGAACAGCTACCACAAATTAACACAGATAAAAAAGGCAAACCAATACTACTGATACTGCTAAAGGAAGAAATAACAGAGAAGGAGATTGTTGAAAAACAACAAATAGATTCGGTTCTAACAGAAATAATTGGAAAAATACACAATCAGAAAAAAAACTTGGAAAAATAGCAAACAGTTATTTCCAGCAATACAAATGGAAAATTATTGAGAATGGGCTACCTTATGTAGAAGGAAAAACATTAAGAATGGTGATACTCAAATACTTCAGAAAAGATGCAGTAATCAAAATACATGAAAAAGGGCACATAGGAATAGTGCAAACAGAAATGACCTTCAACCCTAGTAACATGAAATTGTCTTTTGGACGTCCTTATGTTAACACTTATAGCAGTCCAAAAGGCGTCAATATCTGTCCTCATAGTGGACACAAAAACGACATGATTTGCTAATAAATAAAATGCTATTCATGATTTGCCACAAACTTTTTGTATGAAGTTATTTAATTGTGATATCTTTCACAACATGCGATTTTTGTAACCATGATTTAGAAATTTACTCACAATCACGCTTCCTACTCATTTTGTTCACAAACACTATCATTATTATCATTTATGAAGAAGTCTCTTATAATAGAAATTTTGACACTTAAATATCACTTTTGTAAAGGTGCAAAATTTTTTATATATTTGCTTTTTCATTAATTTCACTAGTATACATTTATTCAATTATTATTAATATTTACATTTTAAGGTATTGTTTTAGTCAAAATATATATTTGCATAAATCATTCCAACCTGTGTAAAATATTTATGTTTAAAATTAATGCATGTTTATCTTAAAAAATGGAATAATTCATTCAATCATAAATTTTCTATTAAATATTATGTGACATTATAAAAAAATGATTAAACTTTGTTTAGAAACGTTAATATTTTTAAGAAAAATAGCAAGGAATAAAAAATTTTCAGCATTTCCAAGAGTGAAATTATATGTGTCAAAAGTAAAGCTATTAAATTCTTCTTTATAAATGATATTAGTGGCATAATTTGTAATTGAAACTACTAGATGTTTGATTGTGTTTACATATTAAGAAGTTCAGTAATAACAAACATAGGTTGTAAACATTATCAGATTAAGTTACCTTACTTCATTTAAAAGGGTTTTGGAAAATCATGAATAATACTTTATTTATTCGCAAATCATGTCGTTTTTGAGTCCATTATGAGGACAGATATTGACGTCTTTTGGACGGCTATAAATGTTGACTTAAGGACGTCCAAAAGACAAGTTCGTGTTACTAGGGAATGCAAAATTCATTATGATATCAATCAGAAGAACAGTAGAAGATGTCATAAACAAATGCACCACATGCCTGATCAATAACAAAAGTCACTTCCCAAGACAAACAGCAGAACTCGAAAAAATTACTGCAACAATGCTGAACCAACTAGTCCACATCAATTTATCTTGTGCATTGACATGAACTTTTACAATGATGACCATAAACATTTGCAAGGATTTCAAAATGTAAATGTGATTTTTGTTGAAAATTCAAATCATATGGAGAAATTGAAGCACAGAAGTTCTGGTCGAAATTCATAATTTTTTTGCTAGATGTCTCCCTGAATATATCAACTTTCTAAAGGCAAAAACAACAAATTTCTAATTTATACAGTTAAAAATGCAAAACTCAAAAAGTCATACTAAATTTTTTAAAGATCTTTTTATTGTCTATCTGAATCTGTTCTTAGAATTCTTCTATGTGTTCTCAATTTTTTTACACAAAGCATTTTGTATTACAATTTGAAAACACTAATTTGAGAGTAATTTTTTTTTAAATTGATGTTTGCTCAAAGAAAAAAGCAAAACTCAAAAAGTCATACTAAAATTTTTAAAGATCTTTTCATTGTCTATCCGAATCTGTCTTTAGAATTCTTCTATGTGCGTTCAATTTTTTTCCACAAAGCATTTTATATTAGCTTTTGGAAACATTATTTTGAGTGTACATTTTTTCAAAATTGATGTTTCTCAACTGATAAATGCTATTATAAATAAATATATTGTAAACAATATTAAAGCTAGATTCCTTTGAAGTATTAAATATTATCTTTCAATTTTCTACATAAACATTTAGATACAGTCTGTTAAAATTAAAAGCATTGTGTAGACTGTTTTAAATGATTTGAATTTTGAAGCGGCAATATGGAAACACATAGCGAATATCATTATTGTTTGTATATATACACAGTTTTGAATAAATTACTTTGGCGTATAATCGTATATGTGATAATGCACTGATCAGCAAACACAGAAGTAATTTTCTTACATCAAAGTTCTCTGCTTGATAAAATTTTGTCGTATTTTGAAAATCAGAGCACAACATCTGTGGGGCGGGGCAGGGCTGGGCAGTTCACAACAATCTGCTCCACATCCATCTCTGTTGGCAAACCGATTTGATCGCGGGTCCACAGTGCATTTTTGAACGTCTGCAGGCCACATTTTGAAAAAAATCAAGTGAAAATAATTTTTTATTAACAAGTGAAAAGCAAATAGACGTTGGACACTACAAGCTTTTGGGGGGGGGTGGACCACCATATGCTCATCTATATATATATACACATATATTCACTTTTTTCTAAGAAAAAAACGCATATTTAAATGTGATTTGAGTAGAGAAGAGCTTAGTACTTACACCATAAGTGATTTTTGTACTTTGTAAATGCATTGAGATATTCAGAAACAAAACAATATCACAATAATAAAACGTTTCAAAGCGTCTTTAGGCACTTAAACGCAAATTGTTAACATAGCTCCCATAAAAATTTTTTGACATGATCTTTTTAGAATTATTCTCGTGTTTTACTCTCTTTTTATTAATCTTTACAGATACCCGGTCGTACTAGTAACAATGGTTCTCATAGCCAGCCTACCAGCCGGTAAGAACCTCATAGCCTACTGGGTGTGGGGCGGCCGTCCAACGCCCCCTTCCCATTGCAAAGAGGGCAGTTGTCCTCTATAATCAGTTTTTCAGAAAAAACTTCCTAAATTTGATAATTAAAGCATTAAAATTACTCAAAGTGCTGGTCAAAAATGCAAATTGCCCCCTAGCCCTAGCCATCATTCTCTCTGCAGCCACTAGCATGCTCTATAACCACACAGAAAAAACTGTAAGGTAACTAGTTCCATTATAATTATTGAATTTTGTAGTATCTCAGTGTAATAAATTGTCAGTGCCAATCCATGTTTTTTGCATTAATTCATTTATGGCTGTGTACTGTAAGGCTAGAGGGTCATATGAATGGCAATCTTATTGCTTACAATGTGCAAGCTTTATGTGTTTTTGACACTTTTTGGTCTATCAAAAA
>CABFPE010000494.1:25346-40800 GCA_900660155.1 Hofstenia miamia
TATATATATATATATATATAATAAACAATTTTCAAATGAAACTAAAAATTCTATAATTGCATAATCCCAACAAACTGAATCTAAAACGTTCCGAATTGTGAAATCAGACCCGAAGTTTCTAAATAAACGCTTGTCCTGACAAATTTAGATGAAAGCAAAATCGGACTTTTCCAGAATTAGATTTGAATCAGATTTCAAATCTGAGCAAACCTACAGAAATATTAGATTTGCATCAAACAAGTTGGGTTCATGAAAACGGATAAAATGGAAACACGAAGCAAACCTTATTAAAAACAATATATGACATGCATGAGAAACAAAACCCACTAGCACTAAATTTAAGTTGTGAAATTCGTTTTCTACACTGATAACCCAGAGTTTTAACAACCTAAAATACACAATATGCCTTACCTAAAAATTCAAAGAAATCTATGAATTAATACATTATACATTAGCAACGGTGGAATAAGAGAAAATTACAATATAAAAGCGGAACTGTAAATATTTAAGCATTTTAAAAGATGAGACACTGCAGAGCCAGTATTTCTACTTGTCCGCAGTGAAATAAAGAAAGTCGTATTTATTACTTTATTATAATTGCAAAAAATACAAAATGTGTCAGTACTGGTGCAAAGTTTATCTAAACAAAAATTTTAAATTGAAGCATAAATAATTGGGATAAAATAATTTTTTAGTGTTTTTCATATGATAGAAACCATTTTTCCAAAACTTCCTCTATTCCATCAATAAAGAACGTCTTAGAAAACTAGCTTTCATGTAAATAAATATAAATTTTCAAGTTTTTGTGAAGAATTAGATTTTGTATAAATAACTAATCTTTTTATAGTATTTTTAAGAAAAAAATTGAACCGCCCCCTTCCGTTCCAATGTTTCTGGGACCGCACCTGCAAGCAATACTTCAATTTTTTAAAACTACTAAAAAATTAGTTTTAAGTTTCCATTAAAATTGGAAATTCAGTGCAGTGAAGAAGCCCAAAAGTGATCTTCATTCGAATATCAACATTTTACAACACGATTCTGGTCTGATTGGAAGAAATGATATAAGAAACATAGTTATTTGTATCCACAATGTTCACAAAAAAGCAGGCCTTGATCCGATCAGAATCCAAAAATATCTAATTTGATTCCAACTATTCCATGAGATTTTGAAAAATATACGCGTACCTTTGATATCTATTAACTATCAGTTGACGATATTAATTCACTGATATTAATAAAAACCGACAAATAACGGAAATTGAGAAAATGTTGGTCTATCTATTGTCGTATATCAGCATTAATCGGGTTTCTGAAAATATAGTGACACCTTTTTCTAGTGTTGTATTCAACCAAAAACATTTTGAAAATGATCCATTTAGTAGCTTACGAGCCATGATTCGAAATATCATAAAATAATGATAACAAAAATATGTTCTAAATTATTGTTTCAAGCAAACAATCGTAGAAAAAAATGAGAGCTAACACTTTACTTTGAACCTACAATTGTTAAAGTTAATGAAGTTTTCTAGTTCCGACATTATACGAAAATTATCTGGTTTCATTAATAAACATGATTATAAAAATCCCGCATTGGCTACATGTAAAACACTTGTATAAACAACAATAACATGCCTGTAATAAAAATATAAATACTGAGAGAAATAACTTCATGTATCGAAATAAATGTGATATGCGTAACCAAATGATGACAAAACTACGTGACAACCGCACATCCAAAAAACGAAGAAGTTGATGAGCGCAGTGTAAAACGAGGTCGGAATCACCCGCCAAATTTGACGCATTTGTTCCAAAACCTCATTGGATGGAAACGTCTTCGTGGATGGTAGTGGAAATCTGCTTTCTAAAAGAGACAATTGTTTCTGGAAAACGATTTTAGCTCACAGCAGGCACACGGAAAATCTAGTGGAGATATCTCATATTTTAAATGCACGACAAACGATTTCAAAAAATTACATCACCAATTATAACACAAGTCCCAATTGAAAGTAAAAGTCAAAATAACCTTCGTCGAGGTCGATTACATCAGATCTAGAGATGCAGCAAAAAAATAAGATTTCAAAGGAAAAAAACAAGTGTTTACATAACAAAAATCAGAAATGCTTTCATTCAGAAACAAAATTCTAAAACTATTGGTAAAGACATTTTACTAAAATAATGCTCTCATATGCATTTCACAAATTAATATAAACGTAGGATTTCTGATATGAGGTGGTTGGACATACTGCCATGCATCATATGAAATCAATCAACCATCTAATTTATTAATGCTTGGTTAAATAAAATTGGTTTTTAAATATACCGAATGCAGCGAGGAGAACTGTAAAGCAGAAGAGAAGACAGATTGGAGAAACCAACTGTAACCCTACCACACAACAATAATAATATATGTGAGCGATCTAAAAATATAAGTTTCAAAATGCAAAAAGTAATTAACATTGAGTTTTGAAAAAAATTTATGAAAATGGACAACGGCATTTGATATATGTTTATGCAAAACCAGAATGTTATGTAATAAGAAAATATTACATCTAAAATACCTTAACAATTTGATAGAAATCTATAATGATTATCTAATTAAATTTTATGGGTAGCAACCTAAAACATCGACTTCTAACACTAAATAGCGAAAAATCAGTTAACCTTATCAGGACCAGCTGCGAACACTTAATTCAAATGTTCTCTTTTCCTCAAAATTGAAAATAGTTCACTTAAATTCAAGATGTTATCAATAGATTTGCTGCTAAAAACAGATGATTGCATTTTGTGTAAGCTTTGTTCAAAAAACGTTTTTTACAATTTTTTCTGTAAAAGTGGGTGTCAGCCCCCATTTTAAAAATCCTAAACGCACGTCTGAAACAACATACATTTTCGGATTTCTGTCAACTTTTTTTGACATCATATTATTAACTATGTAAATGAACAGAATATTTCCAAATCTATGAAGAATATGTTCTCGTAAATATTTATTATCATACATACAATAAGTCTACTGTTGATTATAATTTATCATTGAAATAAAAATTTACAGAGCATTGAATAAAAATCTTGTTTAATATTCGTAGAAAAATATACAGTCACTCAACACCACACCATTGGTATTCAAAACAAGAGCTTAAAACTCCCAGAACACTATGAATTACTTTGATTCATAAAACACATTGTACAGAAAGAATCCATGCTGAGAACACTGATAAAAAATGTGGGCCAGCTATTTTGCCACAGAAATAATAACTTCAAACACTTCTAAGCTATTGATGAACACTAGATAATACTGGAATTTCGTTATCTATATATTTGATGATTTTTGATTCTCAGTAAGTAAAAATCGGTTTTATCCAGTTTATGCCGTTTTTCTTCATAATATTTGTATTACTACAAGCCACATGGATGAGAATATAAGAGAAACTAAGAGGCCACAATGGTTTGTATTCCAGCTAGATTTCAATATATATTTTAACCTAACATACCAATACTCTTTTTAAAGCGATTTTAGGCATTGGAAATAGAAGTCCAATAAATTTCGCATTTATAGGATTTTTGCAACTTTTTTCTTATATACATATGGATATTCATGCTCCCATAGAATCACAGTTATTGACATCGTTGTTGAAATACCAAAATATGCATGTCAACAAAATGTTGACAGACGTTCTGAAAAAGAGCATGCCACAGCTCAGTTGATCCACTCACTGGTCTGTCTGCGAACTTAATCAACATGACTCTCTTGTCGATGACGTTTTTGCAGATAATGCCTCTCCATCGATGTCACCGAAAAGCCGGCCTCTTTCACGTACTTATTCATTTGGTTGCATAAATCATCGGATGCCTTCCACATTCAGCATTGATAGAAAAGAGAAGTATGTTATTTAGTGTGATTAGATCGGATTTGGTTTTTTAATTAAAGGTTCACAACCATCAGTTATCAGTGATGTTGCGAAAAATGGACATGCACATAAATCTGGTCTTCCCGTTAATCTATTTTCAGCCAATGGTATAGCAGTATTTAGATTGTTCACAGACAAGTTGCTGAAGTAATTTGGCGGAATTCGCAATTGTTTAGACTTAAAGTTTTAGAGAAGATTTCTCTCTAAAATACTTTTTAGTTTGTAGAATGTAATTATTGTTATATTTTGCATTTAAATGATTTTGTTGATTCTACGCTAGAATTTTAGTTTAATAAGGGTTAAATACACTAGACTACAAATGGGTGCCTATTGTTGTATAAATACCTAAATCATGGAATAATTCGTAGATGGAGTCTAATCACGCAAAAGTCAAAATCTGTTTACTTATCAATATAGAAAAATGACTGGAAATCGAAAAATTCTAGGCAAACTTTCAAAGATGAAGAATTTATGGAATTGTTTAAAGAAATGAAAAACCAAAGACAAGTTTTATTAGCAGCCTCAAGAAATACCTGACAGCTTCATCACTCATACCCTAGGAAACATTTTTTACAAAATTAGCACGGCATGAAGTGAAAACTTTACCCTATCAAACTTATGATCAAGACTAAAACTATGTTATGATTGTCCCAACATACTGGTACTATGCAGGTGGTTACAAAGAAAAATGAACAACTAGCATTTGTACGTAATATCATGGAGATAGCAACATATCCTTTTAGTCGTCATTTATGAAGACAGCGGGAATAGTAAAAGGAAAAAATTTACAAACTTTGCAAATGCTTTTTTTTACTAAGGTTGAGGTTAATGGCATCTAAAAACCAAAATATTCGGAAGCAGATTTGCTTCTTGTTGCAGCGTAATTTGCTGTTAGTGCGTTAGCAGAAAGCCTCAATATTAAGTACATGATTTTGCCGACACTTGTGCATATCCCTTAGGAATATTAAAAATTTAAGTGTCTTGATCTAATTGCTTAACCCTACTTGACCTAGTGGTAGCTTAGTAAAAAAGTTGGAGTTTTTTTAATGAGACTTAGTGACTTTCTTAACTGTTATTGTGGTCATAATCCCCCAATAAAAATTTTCTAAATAGCTATTCATTTTATATACTGTTATATTTTTCAAATGATGGCATAGTCTTCCCATTTTTGCAAAGACTTATCGACAAAATACAATTGGAGACACAAACATACTAAAGACATTTACTGATTTTTTACACTGAGCTCACCACACACATAGACACACACACACACATTTATTCTATATATATTTTATTATTATTTTGTAAATACATGTATTTGTAGTTTGTAGTTTTTTTACTGTTATTTATTCACAGCAATAAATTTGCTTTGACTCTTGTTAGTGTGAAAAAATATGAAAAAATGCAAGAAAATTATATTTGATTAGACTAGAATGAGCTCTAAGAAATTCCACCATTTTCAATTATTTTTAATACATTTTTGAAAACAATCATAAAAAGTATTGATAGCATCACATTTCTAAATGTTTAGAAACCAATGTTTAGATTTGATGACCTCAAAAAATAATAATGGTATCAAATTTCAGAATATTGCAAGTGGATAGTGCTGATAGTAAGAATCTTTGCGCAAAGTTTTGTTATAATATCATAGCCTAATACAGAGTGAGATATTCTAAAGAATATCAAAGTTGAGTTCAGTTGAAGTTGTTGCATTTGCCACAAAATTCTACAATTCACACTTACCTATGAATGTCGGATTTATCAAAAACATGAAATTGAATTACCGAACGTACTTGGTGCGCAAAGACCTGCTTTCTATTGAAACAAAAACTGATGTTACTATATTTGATGTCATCAAATAATGTAACGGATTTTACCATAGTCAATTGTTTCCGTCATGTGAATCTCAAAAACCCCCTGTGATGGACCTTCTGATACTTCACAAATGGCTACAGTCATGGGAAAGTTGCAACAGCTGATTGAGGAGAACGGCGAAGATTATGTGAATGTTGTTGATGAAAACGTGTTTGTGGTTGAGCAAAGCTCAAATTATGAATGTGAAAACAACTACAAACAATGAAGGGAAGGGGATTGAGGTATTTCAAGAAGAAATCACGTATTATAATAATTTTCTAACGGTCTCTTGAATATTCTATGAGGCAAAATCGACTGTATAACCTAGTGTAATAAATTATTTTAAATGTTAAAATAAAATTTTTTTACATAAATTTCCCCTCAATGAATCGCTGGTAGAGCCATAGATCGTCAAAATAATGAATACATAGTACTATATAAAAACGCCGAGGTCTATTGAATGATATCACAAATTTGTATTACCGGCGCCGTCAAAACTACTTCAATTCAAGCAAACATTGCTAAGCAAAGAATCAAATGAAAACTCTCGTTTGAGAAACAATGAAGTCTTGCACAAGGGTTCTAAATCTACATTATTAAGAAACTAACTTTATATAAATAGCAAAACCGCATACTATACTCAGAAAAATATGTGGATGAGCAATTACTATTTTTGCCAGTATTCGCTAAAATGTAAGAGAATACCTACCATACGTTGTAAATCCTGATTGTTAATTAGACCAGCTTCACGTTTCAACGACTCGAACCTAACATGGGCAATGTTAAGGTATGCTTGCAAATGTGTGGGCAAAAGCCAAATTCGCAAAGCACAAAACCAAAATAGCAGCGCCAATCGTGTGAAAGTGAAGACCAACTCTGCTTCTGATTCCTTTACAGGCAGAGTTGGCAAAATGTGGAGATCAAATGGCTGGCGCCCCAAAGCCTTAATGTAAAGGACGCATATTAAAAGAGGTAGAACGAAAGAAGTATGCAACAAAGTTCTAAAATATCATACTGTGAGGAATATAACTAAAAAATTATAAAAGCTATTGTTATTAAAATAAGTAGACGATTTGAATACATTTCATAGTAAAGTACATAACGAAAGGCAATCGNTAGAAATGTCAAGTAACATTGATCAGATGAAATTCTAAAAACATCCCAAAATATACAGTGTGAATCATACGTAACTACAATTTTGTATCTGAGTGTAGTTTATTTAATATCAGGTATTCAAACATTTTATAGTTTTAGAAACCACAGGAATATTTGAAAATAGCGTTGAAAAATTCCTCAATTTTGTACCACGAGTACTTCAAGATGAAGTTAATAATTGTATTTATAGTAGTCTCTGTAACACGTCCTTGTTTATCACGTTGGATAATGAATGGAGATATTATTATACTGCGCCGATCACATCATTAGTGAGATTATTCATTTTGCACTAACAATGAACGTTATTAACAAATCCAGCATCAACATGTCGAACGGCATTGACATCAGATGCTATTACCCCAGCGGTGAATTGCTTACACTTGCTATAATAAAAATGTTCATGAAAATATGACGGGTGATAAAAGATCCATTAACCATGAAAGAACCAGTAGTGTTCAAGCTCCCCCGAAATCAGGATTTTTCTGCAGCTTCTAAGAATATATGAGGCGCCCAGAGGCAAAAGGGCCAATCCACCATTCGGTAGTTTTAAGAAAAATAGCTTTAAAGTTTTACCATTTCTATTTTATAACAGAAACATGAATATTTGGTTTATTTTTAACCTTATTTTACCTATGTATAAAGCCGAATATTGTGACAAAATTTTTCTACTATCTAGGGGAAGGTTTAAAATTTCGTATCCCACATCTAACTCAATATCGTCAATTTGGCGGATTGGCCCCTTTGCGTCTGGGCGCCTCATATATTGTTTGAATATTGGTAAATTTTCCACTCAGATACAGCTATTTAAAAATTGTAGTCACCTATTACTCCCGGTGAACTTCACGAAAGACTTAATTCATTTTTCTGCATTATTTTTAACTTTTATGTACGTTTTGTGGATATTTGATACATATATTTTTTAGAAAGAAAACGATTTAAAACTGTCATTTTTAAGAAGCTCAACAAATAAATTGAATTTTAAAATATTCATTATGAAATAAATCGATATAAGTTTACTCAATTCTTTTTGAAAACACACGTTAGGTAAAAAATTACAAAATGCAATATTTAAATCTCAAAGAGCACAACAATGATATAATATTATTAGCAAATTAGTTTAGTGTTGCAACCAAATAAAGATAAAAACGGTAGCGAAACAAATCATTGAATATTTTCAAAATCTATTTCAGAGGGTTGAGTTTGGAACTATTACAAAATCATCAAGAAAGGCAACATGCAAACTTATTCTATAAATTTCTGATGAGAAAAAGGCATTTGGTAAAAGTTGTTCATAGAAGTTCAGTACCATGTAAAATTTTAATTAAGAATAAAAATGAAAAATTTGAAGTTGTTTCAAAACTTCAATTTTTCTCATTTGACAGTTCTGAAATTTACAAAATCACAGATGTTTCGCTTTACGTCTAATAATTCAAATTAGTTCAAATGACCAATAAAATCAGAATTATTCCACTATCCACAAAGCTAACATAAAATGTATACAATTTTGCAAAAAAATATTTTAACTTTGATATTGACGAAAGGTTATTGCGAATAAAACTTAAGGTGTGTAAGTAGAAAAATGTTGGTTGAAACACTTCGGCACGAAATGACTGATGAAGTAGTCAAGGGGCTTGAAATAACATTTACAGATATCGTTTGCCACGCTTAGGTCACAAACACAGGTGATAAAAAAAGTCACTGCAAGGCTTCGTAAACAGCTGTTTGAAATACCCCTTTAATTGTTATTCTAATGCATGCACTGTATTGTAAACGATACATGTCAAAACCAGGTAGGAAGAATGTGAATACATTCAAGCTACATGAAAATGATATTTGTTGTTGGACTGCAAGTGAAATGTTCACTTTGCAACAGCAGGATAAGCTTCGCTTCGCTGAATGAAATTGCTAAGCCATTGCATGAATTCCTTCAACACAGAATGAATTATAGGTTCAAGTCCGAGTAACTTAACAGCCACTAACTTAAAAATCAAAGGGAGTTCAGCTAATTGATTTCATTTAAATAAATCGACTTCAGATTCTTCTCAGCCCAGCGGCGACTATTGGTGAGGGACTTTGAGTAACAAAAAACAACTTTCACCAATAGCATTAGAAAGTTTCCACGTGTATTCAGTTAGTACTTGCGTAGAACGAGTACCTTAAAAAAGTGAACACCATTTCAATGCGAGACGGTGCTTGATTGGCGATGAAATCATGATACAATAATTGTCTCGGTTTATAGCGACGTTCATTATTGTAATGTGATTATCATGCAGACACACAGCTAAATGTTTAGTTAGTGCCGCAACAACAAAATGATAAGCTTTTGTAGAGCGTTTGGTAATATTGAATTCAATTATTAATATAATAGACGATCGCCCATTTGAAATCAGTCTAAATTACTGTCCGCAAAAAAGCAGTTTTACTGTACCTCCCGGTGGTTAGACCTACTCTCCCAATAAGCCGGGGTGATTTCTGACTCGAAAAAACAGGAATTTTTGCTAGCAACGCCGATTAAGCCGACCCCAAAATTTGAAAACATGACGATTTTTTGCATGCCTTACGCACCTTTTAAAAAGCAATTCAAAGAGCGCTAGGAGCATTCAACACAAAAACACGAATAAATGAAATTTACTAAAAATAAGGTTGAAAAATTGTACGATTGCTTCAATGAAAGTAAATAGAAATCAACCACTTAGCATTAAATGCGGTATGTGCTGCAGAAAACTGCGAATACCATAAACTCGTAAAAAGTTTTGTTTTTTAGATGCGATTTTCAAAGGTTGTACCTTCATTTGCCAGTTTGAAAAAATGAATGTGAAGTTGAGTTTATATCAGAGTTTGTAATAGCAATAATGTTTGTTTTTGAAGTTATAACTTTTGTGATCCGTTAGAGAAATTCGTAATTCAAAAACTTTAACCCACAATTGCATTTTTCCAAAAATGCCTGTGCGAGTGGAACCTGAAATCTAAATAAAAGACATAATTTTTTCAAAACTTCAAATAAAAAAAATGTTTCTTGCGATCTTTTCTAAATAAATAAATGGCATAATAGATGAAAAACATTCTTAATTCTTTCATGTACTACATGAACAGCAATGGACATTATTACTAATTTGCCATAGAAAACTTTTAGTACTCTAACCAAAAGTTTCGGTCAGGGTGTAGAAAATTATGGGGAAACAAACTAAACAAATTGCTTACATTAGTTAGTTGTTTTAAAATTTTCATTTAATTTTTAATAAGATGCACAAGTGTACTTTGAAATTAAGTTCAAACTTGCAATAAAAATGGATAAAGTTATACCTTTTGCAGTGTCTATAGTTCACATGTAGTGAAAACGCCTTGTTTCTGCATTTGTTAACATACTGAAATAAAATAATTTGGATGCTTTTCAAGAGGAAAGTAGTTGAAAATGCTAAGTGATTATTACTGTCATTTGTCTAACCGCTCTTGATAAACTCTAGCAAATAATTGGCGTTTGCTCTGTTATGTAGCATAACTGAGCAAATGCAAACACCACCTTAATATACGTGCTTTAGCTTTGCGGTTTTATTACAAGACTCATATAAGATATAATTTCATTTGCTTTTGCAATAGCCTTTCAAAACACAATAGTAATTGAACAATAAATCATTGCAACTATTAAAAGTGTTTATTAAATAGATTACATAGCGTAATGAATTCCAATCCAGAAACTGTTGACTGAATTCATTGGACCTATTAAAAATATGTACCTTGCTTAAATATTAATAATAGCAGGGAATTTCACCATATAAAGTAGGCATGAAAAAATAAATAAAACTTTACAAAGTGACAGCAAAAGCATATACAAAGAGAAACTGTAACTGCATTTGAAAGATATTCAATATTGAGATAAAGTTTGGAAATAATTGTGAACATCAGATAGTTGAATCTTCAATAGGATAAGAAGTACATAGCTGATCTTGATATTTTGAACCGCCGAAGAAGACTAGGATTGGAGAAAATTCATTGGATGATCATGGATTTGAAGAAAAAAGTGTACAAAATGTAAAATAATTTGAATCTCTATTGAATAATGTGGTTACTATGATTTGCTCAATGTATTAGCATATTAAATTTTGTTGATTTTGTTGATGAAATTATAAATTGATTAAGGAGACCATAGCCGTTTTCACAAACTTTTTTAGTCCAATTCACATGAAATTCGCACCACATATGTAAAATAAGAAAAGACAATTTTATTCATGAACAATTTCCCGGTTTCATTGATGTATTCATTGAGTGGCTTTTCACTGATATCGAAGCTGTAATATAATTTTGAGCCGGGCTTTCTATAATTCTAATCGAAAATTATAATATTTCTGAAAATTAATATTAAATACCTACTCCTTTTTGTATCAATTGTCTCAAGCATTTTGAAAATGAAAAAAAAACGCTGCGGCAAGTTTTAGATATTAAATTTGGCTTTCGAAAGCTGTCTTTTTAATTTTTCTAGCACAAGGAATGAAAAGTGCATTAGTGTTTTAGTGTAACAAACTGCATTTTCAGTAGAAGCAAAAAGCGTAAAAAAATTTTATACATCGAAATAAAATTATTTTATCTATACCGAAATGCTTCTAATTGTGTATATAAAAGCTTATCACAAAATGAAGTAAGTAAATGCTGTTTTACCCGTTTTGTGTTCGAGACTAATCCATTTTATTCATTACAAACTCTGTCTAAGCCATTCTGCACTCACAATATATTTTGAAGCTTGTTATAAGGTTGAATAAAAACATTCAAAGAAAATGTCCTATTTTACTCATTTTTTATATAATTTACTTCTGAATTACAAGGTATAACTCTTTTATTTCAAATTCCGCCTGCGGTATTGTGGACTCACATGTAGCAATCGAAAATTGAAAATTATTATATAGAGAAGTCTGTTATTTTAACTAATAGTAGCTTTCCGATTTGCATTTGATTTGATTACATATACAAATTATAATATATTCACGTGTTATGAAAATGTATTTTTAATAAATTTCATTAGTTTATTTGGTGATACTATCTAATGCTGTATATTGGACAAGTATAGTTATTCAAGCTGTTGTTGTCGGTTATCTAACAAGTGCGAATTTCATTGGATTACACACTGTTTTTAGGGCGTCCTCAGCCACAGTTGGGACAATAAATTAGGAAATATTTTAGTAGATAAAGGAAATGATTTACGGAAAAGTGGAAATGCATTAATGCACTGTAGCAAAAAATTAAAGGATGTGAGACATATTTTTATGGGAAATGGTTCTCTGGGTAAGAATATTTCGATGCACGTATTATATTGTTATTAGATAATGTTTTGGGAAGGGTGGGTAAACGCAAAAGTTAATATGTTTAAACGTTATGTACTCTAAGAACCGGTCGAACTTGAGTGGTGCGACGCAGAATGTTAACCTGTGTTAACCTCTGATCATGTGACGGTTGAATCTCTGCTGAACTGCAAGACAGAAAAATATTCTGGAAGCAAACACGGCCTATCTCAATATTTCAAAGTGCCGTTCGTCGCACTTGTCCTATGAGATAGTCCGCTTTCTAGCACCAGTAATCTATGCGATGTAAGGACCAATGTAAAGAGTAATCTGGACAATTCAAATGAAACAAGTAGACGCAGCAATTTTTCTGAAAATTCAAATTTCGGAGGGTTCTCATTTGAGAAATGGATACAAGGATATTGGCAACACGCAGTTCTACTGGTATAAGTCAATTATTGGTTAATTAAAATACAAAAATTTCTTGCAAGCCATCATAATACAATTCGAAAAATTGATACTTCAAAATTTCGATTTCTGTTTGCCTCCACATTTTCCACAATTTAATGCCATCGAACAATGGTTTATTGATTTGAAATTTAAGTTTGAAAAGTGCGCTACTTTGAAAATTCGAACAGGATTTAAAAATTACTGAAAAAGACATTCAATTTTGAAATGACTGTCATATTCTTTTGATATGAATGCGATTGGAAACCTCTGATTACGCCTCAAGCAGAAGCACACCAAAGAACACTAGGAAACATTAAGAGTTAATTCCAAAAAATTATGCAACAGCCTGGAATTACTGCCCTTAAATTTATTATAACAAATTAATACCATTAATTTGTATGACTACGAACAAGAGTTAGAGAGGTCAAGCGATGACTACATATAATATTGATGTCGACAATTGTGAAAAGTAACCTCGTACTTTGAATTAAATTATGTTTTTTCTCACTCGTAATAAAACAAAAATTCCACGAATTCGAGCACTAAAAGGATCCTAATTCAATGTACCACTACGATAATCTATTGGCACATTTGCTGTGGAAAACGTGTGGGACTATCTTCAAGAACTTTGTAGAAAAGAAAAATCCACTTACGAAAGCGACATTGGTAGTAAAAATCCAAGAATCGCAATGTGAAATTTCCCCGCTCATACTAATAAATTTAATGAACTGTATTTCTCTGTTTATTCAAATTAATAGTAAACAATGGAAAATTCATAAAAAAATATAACATGTGTTTATAAACATTCATTTTGCTATTACTCTTACTTTCTGTTTGTAAATATGTTTATCCCTTTGTCTGTAAATTAAATTTTCCTGATTCCCATTTTTCCGAAAAAGTATCCCCAAATACGGGCATACTTGCGCTTTGTGCAAACACATTATCAAAAAAAAATTATCTCAATGGTCAATAATTATGCTACAAAATCTAGTTTAAATGATTGATTTACATTAGAATGAATTTTTACAACAGATTTTTCGTTTCCCGGTACATCAAAAGCACAAATTGACTCTTAGCTTCGGCTTTGTAGATATTTTTTCGTGATGTAATTCATTCAGGAATTGGTATAAAGAAAATGTTTCTTGTGTATTCAATAAAACACGATTTTCACGAAATGTGACTTTAAATTTCTTCCCTGCTGAATGTACATATTTGCTATTATCATTTGCACAACTTAAAGCACTGCTTTGTCATGCTTACCTTCATAACGATGTGTTTGTTAACTACCTGCAATCATGTGCACTCTTTGCGAAAGTTACAGATTAAAATTTGAAAAACTTGAGCTGTATGCTGGCGATTTGGCTCTATTACAGGATAAACTATCAAGAGTAAAATCAGTAATTAATTGAACTCAATGTACCTAGCTGGAGTAACATAACCTGTGTCAATTGAATGAGCAGTTCCTATGAAACGCAATTCCATGTTAATGGTATTGTGTTCTATATATACTTAACAGGCTAAATAGATACCATTTAATGCATATACGCGTCTATAATCAGTGATTAATTTGCCTGATGTTCATAACAGCAAAATTTCGCAATTAAACCAACACAATTAAAATGTTTACGTCACATTTGTTCTGAATAAAGCTTCCAAATGCGCTTATTATTTCCAAACTGCATAGCATGCGCAAGTGTGCGCTCAAACAATTTTTAAATCAAAAATTCAACAAAAAATGCTTTAGAAATGTAGTTTTTCATTAATGCGGAAATTCCCTAATATACATGTATAAATATTGTGTAAAATCATTTCTTAATATCGAAATTGCGCTTTGTACACTTTTCTGAGAATTGCACTGTACAAACCTCAAGAGTTAATATATATAAATATATCATCACTACGAATAGCCTAAAAATGGATTGAATAATCTCCTAATTCTTAGGCAAGTTGAACAAAGAAACAGAGGATCAGTCAAAGTGTAGATTAGGAAAAGCAAATCAGAGAAGATAAGCTTGTAGTGTAACGGTACTGCAAAGACTAGATCTTATACGCACCCTTGGCATGCGATTTTGCAGAAATAAGAATCAGAGAAAATCCATTATGAATATGCGGATGATTGTTGTGGGTTTGTCCAGGTGCAAGATAATAATCAAAAACCCTAGAGCAATAATGTCCTTTGATGAGATTTTATGAGCCGGTTTATGGCCTTTGCCTGTTTATTACAGTATAAATAGATTTCAGTTATGCCTCCAATTTCGCTGTCAGACCTCAAAAATTTGAGCGATACCCAGTTTACCTCGGCTGTTGGTGGTCTGAAGAAAGACGCCATCATTTCGTTGTTGCGCCAAGCTGTCACTTCTCTCTCCACCTCGACTCCGTCCTCCAATGATGGCCCTGGTGTCATTTCATCCTTGTCTGAATCCCTCACAAAGCTTTCCTGTGATGTTTCCTCACTACAATCTCAAATGTTCTCCTACAGCGCTGCTGCCTCACGTTCTATCTCATCTCTCCCCAATCATCCTGCTCCAAGTTTCACACCCGCGCTTGCTCCTCCTGCTCTACCGCATCCTCCTAAGAAGTATATCCCTTCATCTACTAATCGTCCTCATTTTCTTGTTTGTGGTGACTTCAATCTTCCTAATGTCTGCTGGAATGCGCTCGACTCTACTGACACTTATGAGTCTGCAGTTTTAGAAGTTTTTGCCTGCTATTCTCTTGAACAACTTGTATTTTCTCATACTTCCAGCTCCTCTCTGCTTGATTTGGTTCTGTGCTCTCACCCCGATTATATATTTGACATATCTGTAATCCCTGTTCCTG
>CABFPE010000494.1:45003-56256 GCA_900660155.1 Hofstenia miamia
TTGCCTTCCTCCATTCTTCCAACATTCTCTTCCTGTAACCCCTCTCATCTGGCCTGCTTCTTCTGTAACACTCCAATGCTGTCCTGTTCTGCTCATCTGTCCACTTATGCCGTTGTCCATTGGTCTGTGTGGATCCTATACTGCCACTTCTCGAGTCCACACTCCCGATTGTGGAGTCCGCCTGTTGTCCGGAGATTCTTAGCACCCTCTGACCATTGAAGGCCTGCCTTGTACAGGCCTTTGCTCTATCATGACTTCTCATCAGTGTTTTATTGTGTTTGATTTTGGACTCACATTCTCCTAGGAAGTTGCCAACCAAGGCTTAAGAGACCTTCCTGCCCCATGAGCTTTCATTTTGGACTGCCCTTGTCCTAGTAAGTTGCCAACCAAGGCTTTAGAGTGCTTCCTACCCTGTGAGCTAAGTCATCCAGTTTGCTAACCACGATCACAGTTGCTTAACCCCAGCTTACCTATCTGCGTCTCTAATAATAATAATAATAATAATAATAATTATTATTATTATTATTATTATTATTATTATATGGAGTGAGGCATGCGGGTTACAATTCTTGCATTGATTTAACGAATGTGTAATTTGAGGGCACAGAAAGTAATTGATTGGCAATGACCATGCGCGAAAATTGTATTATAATTGAAAAAAAAGAATGAGCAAGCCTTTTCAGAAAACCTAATTACGAAAAATAAAAATTTCAGCTCGTTATGAAAACTCACTCGATAATATAGCAATAACAACCCTTGAAAATATTGTCTCAAGTACATTCTCAATATTGCAATTTATTGCAGACAAAAGACTATAAAATTGCCTTAAAATTCACATGGGGTTTCATCTCAGAAATTTTTTGCCAAATCGGTGACTTAGTCTTTTGGCCCAAAAACAACAATTTCTATTTATATCTAAGCTATCATATGGTCATTTGATCTTTACTATTCAACTATGACATTTGCGGGACCTTTTTGCATACAAAATGTATTTAAATTTCGAAAGCTTATGAAACCTGGTTATTTATTTGTGATATTAATGCAAGTCGAATTTTTAGTGCAGGTTAAATGCAATCAGTTAGAACAAACCTTACATTAACATGTCCATTTAAATCTTACTTTAAATTTTTCATTTTTTTCAATTTGACAATTTAAATTTAAAAATAATTAAATTTCTTTAAAGATTTACGCCTAAATGAAATTGAAATAATCTTATTCCAAAGAGCGACAAATTGTTCAAAAAGCATCTAAATATATTAAATATAATGGACTCTGTCAATTACATTTGGGTGAACGCATGAAATGATAATAAATGGCATATAATGAACAGTGTAGATGCCATTGCAAAACTTAACATACAATTTCACGCAATGACTCTGAGCATAAACAAGAGCATCTGCTTGTGCTTTCGCATATCGAAGCATTGGAAGAGACAGAAAACCACCAATCACTCCGATGGATATTCCCAAAGCGATTTGGAGGTAAGTGAAATTTGGGGCTGAACTAGGAGCTCTAAAATTGCAAATGAAATAAGTTCAAAACATCTGAAAGTATTAATAACAGTATTTAGCAAAATATACTTACATTGTTGAATTTGCCATAAAACGTGAAAAATTCTCTGACAAATCTTCAAATCCTAAATAATGAAATAAACAAAAAACATTGATTTTGATCACTAATATTCCCTCTGCAAAGCACAATCTAATAATATTCATACTCACAATTGCCTGTCTACTGGAGAATACGATTAAATTGTCAGAAACGAAAATTATAATAAAATTGTGTAAATGACTTGTTTTTGCTTAAATTAAACATCATTCACTGAATTTAGAAATAAATTTATATACAATTTTGGTAAAGCAGCTATATTTGGAACAAACTTGTTTAAATCTAATTCTTTAGTTATTCAGTTTTGTAAAAAACATTTTCAAAGAAAATATTAATAACTTTTTCACTTAAGAATAAGCAGTTGTATATATCTTCAAATCAAAGATGACAGTATTACATATTCCTATAATAGTCGGATCAATGTCATTTTCAAACTAATAAAAACATGAATATGTTTATTAATATGGACATAAAATGAAACAGGATTTTACAAAAAGTTGATACTGACCATCCCGTAGTCGAATGTCCATGAACATATCTTCAAAGACAAGTGAAAATAAAGCTAACAAGAAGAATACTGCACATGAAATAATTGTAAGCGATTGCTCTCCACTGGTTTCTGGATTGTTAAAATACAGCTTTGTTAAAGAAAACAGCGTCTTTCTAAAACGAATTTATTGATAGAAAACACTCATCAATTAAGGACATAGTTATGGAATACTATCATCTTTAAAGATCATTTTAACAATCCGATTTAATAAGAAATTTATGCAATTCCAGCTTTTTCGTTTTATCGGGTCGAGTAAAATGCAATAGAAAATTATTGCATTTTCTAATTTTTTCCCAGATATTCTGAATGTCAACTTTTGCTATGATAAATACTGAAATACATAGATGTTATAATAATTGAAGCATCTGTGTTTATATTCTACACATGCTAAGCTAAAACGAGCATACATAAAAGGGCGCATCCAAGGAGAGGAAGCACTCCAAAAATTCATAGACAAAGTTTAGTTGTTTCAATACTTTTTCATAATGAATACGGGCTCATTATTTGCATCCGTTATAACTATACATTAAAACTAGTTTTTCTCTGACAAAACTAAGAAAATGTTGTTTTGAAGATCTGGCTACGCCTCTGGTATATATATATATTCTACGTAGCATACATATACCCAATAATTTCTGGATCAATTACAGCTGTTTGAAATAAACAAAAGTATTGCATTCTCAGGAATTAACCTTGCACTTACAATCTGTATATTATTGAAAGTGATTTATACTTACATGGTAACATGATGCTAGTTCCAACTCCACGTATTGTGAAAACAAATTTAGAATAATTAATAACCTTTGTAAATCATTATACGAAAAGAAAACAATTCAATTTTCTCAGAGAAATTTAGAATTTATAATAATTTAATACTATTAACTAAAAATGTAGAAACTTCGTCTTTTCTATTTTTAATCATTTAGTAAGATCAAAAGCAGCAGAATAAATTAATGTACCGAGACTCAATAAAATTAATTATTCATAACCTGTAAATCGTATACTGAGCGCCCGCTACCACTGATTTTTCCTTTACTTAGCGCAGGCGTGCAGTTCGGCGAATAATGTCAAAAAAACACAAATTGAGTATGCACGATCGCTTTAGGGTTCATTTGATAGCCACAAACCAAATTTGGGTTTCATTGGAGCATTTCTTAAAAAAATATATCGTGGCGTCGGCCTACAATTTGCCGCCATCAATCTCCGCTTTTTTGCTTTCTCGTTTCTCTAATTTCGTTCCTCCGTTAGGCGTCTCCGATGATGCGCAAATCTGTACCGCGTGTCGTATCATGCAGATGACGTGGATAGACTTATATTTTGTTCTGCCGTTGGCAGATTGCTACGTGCTATTTACATATTAAATAGGGCAGCTTTGTGCGCGATCGATTAATAAAAGTTTAATTTTGCCCGAGTAACTAGTTATCTTGTCTGCTATATTCTATTAGATGGCCATGAGCAGCTAAACTTTCTACGGAATTGAGGGGGGCTGCATAGGTTGTAATTCCGCCGCAGAATGTACTCGGCAGTCTTATGAATCTATACATACCCGCTCCTTTCTGGGGTTTAGCTGATCCAAATTCGTTTGTTATCTGTTTATTGGTGTGCGCTATCATGCTTCGCGGCGGCAAGTTTTTCAATTATGTCTCTCGTGCCCCCCATAGCAGGCCGTTATATGGTTTTATCGACATTTCCAAGCTCGGCTCGTTTAAATTTTGTGTAAGTTCGGCTCGACTCGCCCCATAAAATCTTTGAATGAGGTGGTTCGTTTTAGCTCGGTATTTTTTTTAAATATTGTGCTCAAAGAATTTGTTTACATAGCTCTTCCTATTATTTAATAAACATTTCTTAAATAAGATTATAGGAAAGGCATACTGACTGCAAAAAAGATGAAAAATCATAATCAAATTAACAAGCAGAACTATAAACTTGCTTTGCCTAAAATAGGCTCGTTGTATATCAAATACTGTGCTCAAGCTCGGCTCGTTGACAAATCTGATCGGTATCCACGAGTTTTTCCAGATCTTTGGTGCTAGACACATTGTTTCGCGGAGAGTGGTATTGAATATAACTCTGACTAACCGCTCTCTAAATGGGGTATGGAACTCTTGCCTATGCGATAGTAGATACTACGCTCTCATCAAGGTATTGCTTTATACTTTCTTATATTGTTACGATAATTGTGATGATGCTATAATATGAAAATGAAAAATAGAAAAATATTTTAAAAAATTTGATTTATATGCCAGTTCAACAATTATAAATGCGTTTTTAAACTTGTGCGTTTTGCAATATCTAATATTACATTCAGGATGATATTAGCAATTCTTCTCAGTCAAAATGAGTTCCGGTTCCGGCCATGTCAAGAATGCCGATTTATAGGCTTAAGCCATTTCTAATATCAGAATTTCAAAAAACCACCGAAAGGTCGTCCTATTTCAAAATAAAACGTAGCGCCCTCTATATACTGAGCGCCCATATATGTCAAATAACCTATTGCAGAGAGCCCGTATATATTTGGCAATTTAAACTTATTAATTATAATAGCGAGAAATTGAATTACAAATACATAGTAAACATAATAAATGTTGAGAATTACAATGCAAAGAATGCAACCAAAATCAACCAAACACGACTTAAATCTGCTTCATTTGCAGCCAACGTTGGAAACAAACGAGAATATATCTGTGCCGCAATAAAAACAATCAATGCCATTGCGCTGAAATCCAATAACCACTGGAACTCTCCGTAACAATGAAGTGCGGGCAAATCATTTGGTCGCAATGGAACACAATCGAGATCAAAATCTAATTGCTTCGGCACCGTGAACGCTTGCGATGCTATGCCATTTTGATCATGAGATTTTCTAGAAAACAAATTTATGAATGTACATATAATCGAGATATCAAATAAGTGTGTTGTAATAATAACAATAATAACATACAATGGAAAGAGTACTTCGTTAATTTTGGAAGAAAAAATAATTTCTGTAAAAAAATCACTAAAATATTAGAATTGAATACAAACTTATTTCTTCTACGACTAGCTTTAGTTGTCGACTGTGGAAACACACCAGCTGCTTGTCTTAACTGATCATTCGTTGGATAAAGATACACAAAAACTCTAGTAAAAATTTTCTATTAGATATATTGAGGAAAAATATTGGTTACCGATTACAAATGAGATAACGGGCAAATGAGAAATATGGCGTTAATTTGTGAAGAACGCATGCAGCTGTCATAATAATGATCAATTGCCCACCAAAGAGTGCCTAAATAGAAAATATGTCCCTATTTTTATAACAAATTACATTACTGCATTCTTACTTTATCTCAAGAAGATGTTCCTATTTTATAAGGTGCTCTGGAATACTTTGTATGCATTCAATACCTATATTCTGTTATAGAATTTAAGTAGTAGTAATATAAAAATTGAAATATTTAAAACACAGACATTGTGAACTAAATAAACCTTTCAATTCAAATAAACACATGAAGCGAATTAATAAAGTTTGAAATTGCACTTACCATTAATAAGTATCTAAAACACAAAAATGTAAAATATATATCCAAGCATCAATCGATTATTACTTAGTGCAGTTTCGAATATCGATTATTATTCAATTTAAATAGAATTAATTGGCAAAGTTCGGGGCTTCGTGGTATGTATCGCATTAATCTCTGTCATAATATGTTGTATAAAAATAATATAGATACAATTTTTTAAAAGGTATCAACATTTTTTATTGAAAGCCTTATTTTTGGAATTTCTTTCTAAAATTATGAGTGACGTATATACTGTTACACTACATTATGAAATAAACAGCCGAATTAGTAATAAATCGATTCATAAACGCTATAAATTGTGGGTGAAACATTTTCAATAATGAAAGAATACTTTTTTCTTGTTTGAAATTGTATAATTTAAAAATTAAGAGAGCCCAGTTTTCTAAAATGAATAAATTCAATAATATAGTGAAAGCTTAAAACAACTTAATGATTAAGCAAGGAATAAAAATAAATGAAAATCTGGCCATAGTAAATACGTAGCTGTCTATCAATGCTTTAATACATGAGTGATATGTCTGTATGACTTGAAAATAAATGAGATACCTAACAGGATTTTCAAAAAATGAGAAATTTGAAAAGCGTAACACATTTTTACAATATGCATACGAAAATTTAGTGTTTCGTTTAGTCGAAGTTCATTTTCATATATGGTAATAAATATGGTTCAATCTCATTACGCAAGAGCGGATAGAGACTGGGCTTGTGTCCCTTCTAAAATAAGATAACTTCATTAAAATTGTACAATCAAAATTGCAAAAGAAAATTCCTTAGTACCGTCAAAATGAAGTGAATAGTTTTTTTCAAAAATCTGATATTTGTTGAATGTATTTCATTGAGCTTTTACACTATGTGTTCTTTAGATCCTGACATTTCAATATCTTATGCAGACTCCTTCATTTGTATTTTAACTGTTCTCTCAGTGATGTTTGTAGCCACCCACGAAAATAAATATTTCGTTTTTTTAATCTGCAAACTCATATATTTTTAACGTTAAATATTTATTAACTTTCCTAAAATATAATTTATAGACATGTATATATTTTTTTTGCATTCAAATTCAACTCCATGCACCTACACTAAAAATCTAAAAACAAATTTGTTTGCCTGTTTATTATACATTTTAATTAGATTTTTGTGATGCCTTTTGCTAATGTGTCTTTCGGAGCCCTTCAGGATTTTAATGAAGCCTAATTTGCTTCTGTGGTTTGCGCATTGAAGAAAAACGTCATTATTTCTCTGCTTAGCCAAGCTGTCTCCTCCCTGTCCAATTCACACAATTCTTCCAACGTCAGCCCTTCCAATGTTGTCATTGTCAGACTCCCCCGCTAAACTCACCTCTGATGTCTATTTTCTGCTCACCAACGCTCACATTCTTGTCTCAGTAAACCGTCGTCTCAATTTTTACAATTTTTTTGTAGTTTTCTGTTGACTTCATTCTCATTACTGAAAACTGGCTTGATCCTTGTTGCTGAAAGTGCTGTTTTTACTAACTCCACACTTAAAGTTCTATCCGGTATGGATTGCTCTAATAGCCGTCATGGTGGTGTTCTCATTACCTTACATCGCCTAAAACCTTAACAGTAACCCCTCTCCTTCGATTCTTTTTCTTTCGATTTCGGTTGCGGCTGTGCTGTTGTTCTCAGTGATCACATTGTTTCTTTGCTTTGTGTTTACAACCCTCCTTCCATCAGTTCTTTCGGTATTCCCCTTGCGGATTTATCATCCATTCACGAGTACCTTCATGATCAGGCTATCACTCTCTCTCTCGTCAACTTAGATTTCCCATTCATCCTCATCTCCTCATCTGTGGTGACTTCAACCTCCCTAATGTTTACTGGAATGCAATTGTCTCAAAATACGCTTTTGAGTCAGCTGTCCTGGAGTTTTTTGTTTTTTTTACTCTCTAGAACAACTTGCATTTTCTCCAAATTCCTGCTCCGCCCTCCTTGACTTGGTTTTGTGCTCTCCACCTGATTACATTTGTTCGCTTAAACTTGTCTGTCAATTCTATCACCTCATCTGCTCGTGTGCCCTTGTCTCTAGTGGTGCTCCTCAAGGTTCTGTTTTTGCTGTTATCTTTTTCCTCGGTGCTATCAACGGCCTTTGATCCTTTTGATTATATAAAGTTCTTTAATTCCGACTCCACTCACTCTGATGGTGTTGTCACGTTCTCCATTCCTCGTCCCAAGAAACATTGCACCCTATACTCGTTTTTCAATCACGCCTGTGCTACTGCTAAACACATTTTTCACGCTGCTGATCTTCAATAACACTTTGATGACTTGATTTTAGCCTTTCCGTGCCTCCCTCTTCCGATCTGCCTCTCCCTGTGAACATGACTCCTCATTATACTAATCTTGGAATTCAACTTCCTGAAAACTTAAATTGGTCAGAACATGTTTCCTTGCGTCTCCGCAAAGTTCCCTAATTCCCACCCACTCGCTCTGATGCCGTTGCCACGTTCTGTGCTTGTTATTCCAAGAAACATCGCACCCATTACTCATTTTTCATTGCTATTGAATTTTTTCCTTGCCCCAAGATTAAAGAAATCTTTGATACCTTTCCTCTGCTGAGTGCTTCTCCCACTTCGCCTACTCTTCCTTCGACTCCCAGTTCATCCCCTGTGACTTTTCTCGTTGCAGCAAAACTTGATTTTTTATATTTAGTAGTGCCTGGCTTCAGCAGCTAAATAAAGTCGTTCATTATTATTATTATTATTATTATTAATATATTATGTCAGATTTCAC
Source organism: Hofstenia miamia (assembly GCA_900660155.1). Classification (NCBI taxonomy): domain Eukaryota; kingdom Metazoa; phylum Xenacoelomorpha; order Acoela; family Hofsteniidae; genus Hofstenia; species Hofstenia miamia. The sequence continues at coordinate 53,475 of CABFPE010000494.1, forward strand.
CGGAGACGGTCGGGTCTCGCTTTCGTTCCATGAAGCAATCATTTCGAACGTCTATGCTGGTGCTAAGTCCCTGGATGCGGCAAATGCTTTTATAAAAGATAAAATGAAAACGCCGCTTCATCAAATCTTCCCTCGTCTTAATAAAGAAAACGCCGCTGAAGTTCTCCTGCTCCTTTTCAAAAACTCTCTCAGTTCTACATCAGCCTCGACCAATAGTCCTGCTTATTCACCATTCTCAGAAGAAACTCCATCATACACTCCTCTTAATGTAAAAAACTTCAGATCGCCTTTATCTTTCAGACGATATCCAGAAAACCGCTCGACTCAACCTCAAAATGTCCGTCAACAATACACTCATCCCAGGCCTCGTTTATCTGTATAATCTATCAAGCCCGGAACTACCTCTCTCATCATTGGAAGCAGTATCTTGAAGTATGTCCGTTCTCACAATCTTTTTTTCAAATCAAACAACAACAATTCACTCATATCCTGGTCACAACTCTCATTAACTCTTTCAGAAGATCCAGAATTATCATACAACGAACATCAACTCTGTCTTCATAAATACAGGTCTCATTGATGCACTCAAATCTACCGACATCAAACAATTTCAACAGAACATCAATAACATTGTATCTTTAATCCGTCGAAAATTCACTCCGCGGTTCATCATTTCCTAGAAATTACTCCAGTCTGTAAACATTCTGTTCTACAGAAGAATCACGTGATCACTAGATTTAATGAAGTCTTATCACGTCTCTCTACTAATAAATTCAATGTTATTCCAGTCTTCAAAAGTTCTGAATTCACCACGAAGTATCAACTCCAACCTCTTCACGTCAAGGAATTGCTCATATCACTTTCGTCTTAAAAAGATTCTTTCAACCTCGCATAATTTCTCACTCTTCATTTCGAATTCCGAATGTCACCTATCTAAAAGCTGCCAATTCTTCAAATCGTCGAACTCTTCTTCCGACGCCTTCTTCATCTGAATTATCATGAACATGTACAGAAAATAGATAAATATTATTATATATTATTTAGTTATCTATGTAATGTTATAAAATTTACACCTATATTATATAAATCCACATTCACATGCTTTAAATCATCCCCATTTAACATATTATGCACATACAGTTAAATTCCGTACCCTTCTTCTTAATCACCCCAATAACTATTTTTATTCCATAAGATTACTTCTTTCAGGAGATATTAAACTCAACCCATGACCAATTCTAGAAGAATCTCAAATAGAAAATAAACTAAAAAACTACTGTAATAACTATAAATTTGTTTATCTCAATGCTAGAAGCCTCAATGCAAACAGAAATGATTTTCTAAACTTAATTAATAAAATAGGACAAAACACAATATTCTTAATTACTGAAACTTGGTTACAACATAACACTGATCCTAATTTTTTTAATCCCGACCGACATTATTACGACATTTTCATAAAAAACCGATTAGGTAAAGGTGGCGGGCTCATGATTTTAGCTCCCAAATATTTAAAACCGTTACGTAAATACGTAAATTAGAATATGAATTAAAACACGATATATTTGAATCACTCTTGATAGAAATTACATCATTGGAACATAAATGCCATAAAGAACTGATTAATATAACATACAATCCGATGCGGCAAATGCTTTTATAAAAGATAAAATGAAAACGCCGCTTCATCAAATCTTCCCTCGTCTTAATAAAGAAAACGCCGCTGAAGTTCTCCTGCTCCTTTTCAAAAACTCTCTCAGTTCTACATCAGCCTCGACCAATAGTCCTGCTTATTCACCATTCTCAGAAGAAACTCCATCATACACTCCTCTTAATGTAAAAAACTTCAGATCGCCTTTATCTTTCAGACGATATCCAGAAAACCGCTCGACTCAACCTCAAAATGTCCGTCAACAATACACTCATCCCAGGCCTCGTTTATCTGTATAATCTATCAAGCCCGGAACTACCTCTCTCATCATTGGAAGCAGTATCTTGAAGTATGTCCGTTCTCACAATCTTTTTTTCAAATCAAACAACAACAATTCACTCATATCCTGGTCACAACTCTCATTAACTCTTTCAGAAGATCCAGAATTATCATACAACGAACATCAACTCTGTCTTCATAAATACAGGTCTCATTGATGCACTCAAATCTACCGACATCAAACAATTTCAACAGAACATCAATAACATTGTATCTTTAATCCGTCGAAAATTCACTCCGCGGTTCATCATTTCCTAGAAATTACTCCAGTCTGTAAACATTCTGTTCTACAGAAGAATCACGTGATCACTAGATTTAATGAAGTCTTATCACGTCTCTCTACTAATAAATTCAATATTATTCCAGTCTTCAAAAACTTTCTAAATTCACCACGAAGTATCAACTCCAACCTCTTCACGTCAAGGAATTGCTCATATCACTTTCGTCTTAAAAAGATTCTTTCAACCTCGCATAATTTCTCACTCTTCATTTCGAATTCCGAATGTCACCTATCTAAAAGCTGCCAATTCTTCAAATCGTCGAACTCTTCTTCCGACGCCTTCTTCATCTGAATTATCATGAACATGTACAGAAAATAGATAAATATTATTATATATTATTTAGTTATCTATGTAATGTTATAAAATTTACACCTATATTATATAAATCCACATTCACATGCTTTAAATCATCCCCATTTAACATATTATGCACATACAGTTAAATTCCGTACCCTTCTTCTTAATCACCCCAATAACTATTTTTATTCCATAAGATTACTTCTTTCAGGAG
>CABFPE010000494.1:71071-88397 GCA_900660155.1 Hofstenia miamia
TATATATATTGTATTTGAAAGCTTAAGTAATGAATTTGTGTTTAGTTAGATGAAAATCCGTCCTATTGATTTAATCAATGGGGTGTATTAACTCTAAATCGCGCGAAAAGTACATAAATCGACCACCAGTGAATGGACCTCGTTATCACACAAACCCTTCCCAACCATCCTCTCATCAGCAATCTTTGCAAGGATGGATTGGAGATGGGCAACATTCATATCAGATGTTCGCTCCTCAACAACAATCACAGCTCAATAGTATGCATCCTCCTAATTCCTATCAGCATCAGCCAAGCAATACAACTAATTATCCAAAGCCTTACTCTTATCAACCACCTCAAAAACGTGAAGGTAATAAATGTTTGCTGTTATTTAAATACAGTATATTGTAGTATCAAAACCAACTTTGTGCAACCTGATATTTTTTATAATTGAATCTAGTATTTCATCCAACATCTACTATTTGTTATTACAATTTACTGCAATTGAATAGTTCTTTGATTACTTATTAAATTTTCACTCATCCACTACTTTATTGCCAGGAAGCAGCAGTAATATTGTCATTTGTATTCCTTCGAATAAAAATTTATTTCACATTTAAAAATGTTTAATTTTTTCATTATTCTTCTAGCTTTGTTTAGAATACATATTAAGAAGTCATTTACGGGCATATAGTAATCAACAAGGTATGGATATTTTTAGTTGTAAGTATGGATGCCATTTTCTATAGTCGTGTGAAACTCATGTGCTTACCTTTTGTTATTTTCTAAAACTTATAATTGAATAATTTTTCCTTTGTCAATTCATTGTCAAAATGAATGATATAGTTCGTTTGTCACCTGTTTAACAAAGAGCAGAATATATATATCTAAATATAACAATGTGAACAATCTGTTAAACGTTATTCTGTGTTTTATAGGTGTGTTTAAAACTAGAATTTAGCCAACAAACTTATCAGTTTGTACTTTTCAAATTTATTACATTATAGATTTAATACCATTAATCAGACCAAACCAAATTTTCATCGACTGAAAAGCAAAATATTTTTATGTGAAAAAATTATTATTTGCCAAATGCATTTCACTATTACTCCAAAAACAACGCGATAGCTACTTGCCACAAAAGTGGCATTGTCAGAAGATATTGGAAATAGAATATGAAAGTTTTATTCACATTTTTTAAAACTAAGTTTAATCGATACAGCAGTATTAAATATGTATATGAAGAAGTAATAGTTATATTGACTGTATTTTGAAAGAATAATCCTAACATTCAGATACAGCTGAATTTTAGTTTTTTTATTTTACAAAAATGCATTGCCTGTAGCAGTTTAATGCCTGGTTAATCGAATCGTTTCTATAGCCTATCAATATACATCGAAGCAAGTGTTGAACATGTGTCGATACTTTATTTTAACAGCACCTCCAAAATTATTTTTGTTTGTAAATTTACATCTTCTTGATTGTCGACGCTGACTTCCAAAGGTTTTTTTCATCAAAACTCAATTCAAAAAATAGCTAATAACAAAAATGGATTTCTCCTGTTGTCTTTAGTGTACCATTTTGCAATAGAATGTGGCTAAATGTTAAAATAAACAGGTAGAAACAGCATTCTTTCGAAAGTTGGCATTTTTGGCTGCATGCCAACTATTCTTGTTTTCATATTTGCGGCTATCGTCATTTTGAATGGTCCATCGCACTTTTGCAATTCGCTGTATCCTTGTTAAATTAATTAGAAATTCTTTTATTGCTTATTTTATCTCATTAACCGCGTGGTTTTTTTTGTCGATGGTCTGTGCATTTTTTTACACGTTTATGTGATAAACTTTTCAATATTTTATTTATCTATTCCCCGAATTTTTTAGTTAGTAGCAGCCACTCAATATTGTTTTGTAGTCTAGCAACTTCTTCCACTTTATCCCGCTTTCTAGAATCATACATTGTGTCTTTACATGATTCTATCAGTTCTAATCTAACAATATTGGCCGAATGAGTCATGCGATGAAATCTGACATGGAAAACTTGTGTTAAAATTTTACATCATGTTTAAACCTGCGATCGACAAATTGACAGTCTTATGTTAATTTGATAAATGTTGATTTATAAAAATCTATATAAAATACTTAATGCGGCTTCGGTCAGAGATTCCGATCCAATTCACCCTAACCAATTTCTCAATTCAATTTTTTCATGGGCATCCATTCGCAAAAATGCTAAGTTGAACACATATTGGAATATCAATTTTGATGTTCTCTTAAACTATTTTATGATGCATTTCCACTAGTGCAAGAACATCTATTTTTAGATAATTTTATTCCTATTTTCAGAATTTGTCCATATTCCAATTCCAAGTATATATTGCACATGACATGACCCAATTCGTTGTTTCAAAAATAACCGCCCAGACCCTAATTCCCAATTCGAGCCAAACCGAAATAATTTTGCAATCTTTTAGTTTTTTATGAAACTATTCTTTCAAAACGTTCTTTTTATCTTAGTGGTTTTCATTTTCCTCATTATTAAATTCACGTATTTGTTTCATCTTGGAAGTGCATCCTCTAGTAGTTTTTAATTACCCGGACTATGTTTTAGTAGTACAAAATGCACCTCCTAAGCCTCCTCCACATGCACAATCTGTCACATCTCCAAATGCTGCTAACACTGCCTTAGCCAAGGCCAGTACTACGGTGACTGCATTATATGATTACAATAAGCGCGCCGAAGATGATCTTCCATTCCGAAAAGGCGAAAGGCTAGTGATTGTGCGTAGAGAAGAAGGTGACTGGTGGTTAGCACGATCTATGGTGACAAATCAGCAAGGGTATGTTATATGCATTCGATTTTCATTTATAGGCATGCGTGAATATTTCCAACCAACTACGATATACCTCACTATATTAGAAATTTAGTAAAAAACATTTTAATTTGGAACTTATTAGATGAAAATGAATCGAATGTTTCTTGGATAACAGTCGTTAGGTGATTTGGGATTGCTATTCGTAATGATTTAGTTTTTAGATATATTCCGTCAAATTATGTCACAGCCTCTTCTAACGCGGAGTGGTTTTTCGATAAGATGTCTCGCAAAGATGCGGAAAAAACATTAATGATGCCTGGCAACCCACCAGGAACATTTCTTATTCGTTTACGTGAGACAGCTCTAGATGGCTATTCTTTATCGATCCGAGATGTTGACGCTACTACAAAACAACCTCTAGTTAAACATTACAAAATTCGTAATTCTGAAACTGGGAGTTTCTTCATTGCCAATCGTATTCATTTTGAGGTCTCTTTACGCTCTATGACGTCTAATTTTATTATAAATTTATTAAAATTTAATCGAGATTCCGTATATTTTTTTCATTTATCTATGGATAATTTTTAGGATTTGAATAAATTAGTCGAACACTATTCTCGTAATTCAGACGGACTTTGTTGTGAACTCAAGACTGCCTGTCTGCGACCTGTCCCGGTTACCAATGACTTAGCACATTCAGTTAAAGATAAGTGGGAAATACCTCGAGAAGAACTAACTTGTGACAAACGTTTAGGCCATGGTCAATTTGGAGAGGTAATTTTAATTTATATAAACATTATTTGATGTAGTTCCTATGTTCTAGACACCTAACCATACATTTGTTCTTGATTTCATTGAACATAATTTAGGTATGGAAAGGAACTTGGAGAGGTCAGATGCAAGTTGCAATTAAAACTTTGAAGCCTGGTACAATGGCTCCTGAAAGTTTTCTTCAAGAAGCTGCGCTTATGAAAAAATTGCGACATGATAATCTAGTTCGTCTGTATGCAGTATGTACCCAACGAGAACCAATTTATATCATTACTGAATTAATGGCAAATGGCAGTCTGTTAGAATACCTCAAGGTAATTGTACTTGCAAACTTAGTATACATTAAATGATATTAATTTTTTATGTGTTTATTGGATAGTGTGAAATTGTTTGTTTGTAAGTATATAAAACACTTTGTAGAGCATACTCCATTTCTATTAGTTATGCAGTTTTGCTTATTGGTAAAATCTAACGTTTATTTTAACCTCGATAACTACCAATATTTACGCAACACTGTCTTATTTACCAGATGTAGATTAAAGTTCTCGATCGCAAACATAAAACGTCAATTGTATATCAAAGTTCAAACGAATAGTTCAATTACTTGTTGCATATTTTGATTTGGGCATATATTATGGATTCGTTATTCTTATAATTAGTTTTCCTATTTGCCATAATTGGGATTTTTTAGATGAAGTCTTCTGGTTCCTTTGTGCTTAGTTATAGTTTCTGTTACTGCATATAGATTTGCTTAGTTTTTTATTTACTAGATTTTGTACATTAAACTGTGAATAACATTGTTTACACTTATAACAGTGTGATGGTTGGCACCTTTTGGTTTCGGGTCAGGTAGGCGTTCACTGATTATAAATTATTTTTCCTCTGTCGAATGAAGTAAAACAAGCACTTGTTAAAATTTAAATTAAACGTGTGTTTCCAAACGTGCATGGTATTCCTAAATAATTATATTCATATTATCTGTCTTGTAACAGATTCCCAACAGTAAAGCGAAGCTGTTGGCGGTATTCTTAATAATTGAGCATATTAATTAAAGCTAATAACTACGAAGTGATTTGTTTTATAGATGTTATAGAGAGCATAACATCACTGTATGCTTTATTGAGAAAGTAATGCCCGTTTTTGCTTCAAACCTTATGGAGTAATAATTGTATAAATTCAGTGCTTATAATCTGCGTTTGACTGAAGATATCAGGGTTTTTCTAAATAATGTTGTAATGCAAGTTCAATTTTGAATATATTTATCTATCATTATCAGGAGTAAATTAACATATTTATATATAAAAGTTTTCTAATATTTTTAAGAAGCAGAAAACACTTATTAATTTTGATAGCTTTATAAAACAAGTAATTAATGGAAGAGTATGAATAAGTGTTTTTTAACCCGCGGCCTTTATTTCCTTGATCAGAGCAAAGTGTGAACTCATGTTCTATTAATAATTAGCTCATTTTTACGTAAATGCACTGTTTAGGATGGCGCTGGTAGGGATTTGGGATTGAAGCCTTTGATAACGATGGCATCGGAAATAGCTGCAGGCATGGCATATTTGGAAGAGAATCAATATATTCATAGAGATTTAGCTGCTCGAAATGTTTTAGTTGGTGCCAATCGCGAATGCAAAGTCGCAGATTTTGGTCTTGCTCGTTGTATAGCAATGGATAGTGACTACACTATAAAACAGGTGTGTAGACAATGGTTACATATAAATAAAGGCATATCCATGCACAATGTAGATTAAAGTTTATTAGCATAGTGGTTTTCCTAAATATTTCACGAAACTTTGATAAGTTTTGTTGCTTTCAAATTGATTTATTCCGTTTTTTTAAATATTTTTTTGTGACTGATGCAAACCTATTAGTGTGATTCATAAAACAGTTCAACAAATTCGTAATAGCTCTGTCCGAAGGAGTACTGCAGCACCATTCGGAAGAATATGAAACTTTCTGAATCAGTTCGGTTTGGTATCACTCAAAATACTATGATAACAGAATGATCATAAAAGTTTTACGTGGCGGGAATAGAGGGGTATATATATATGCAAGTTCTATAATAGCTAGTCTAGCAAATCTGATAAATGAATTTAAGTAAAAGTGTCATTCAAATTAATGGAAGAACTTCAATAATTAATGAAGACAAAATGAACTGAACGTCTTCATTGTCAAAGTTAACAGCTTTGGCTAATATTTTACCAGTATTTTTTAAGGTTCTACCCTTGGCCGGCCATGCTAATCAAACTTTTACGCGTACCTGTGATTATGGCTGACTATCGATATTTTTTGGCATTGCCAAAATATATAACGGAAATTCATTGTCCTGCAGAATCCTAGCGTCCGAACTTTGAAAGTTAAATTTTATTATATATTATTTTTAGGGGAAAGGTGCAAAGTTTCCTATAAAGTGGACAGCACCAGAAGCTGCGCTTTATGGCAAATTTTCAATTAAATCAGATGTATGGAGTTTTGGCATTCTTTTATCAGAACTCATTACAAAAGGTCGCGTCCCTTATCCGGGAATGGCGAACAAGGAAGTACTTGAACAAGTGGAGAAAGGTTATCGAATGCCGAAGCCACAAAACTGTCCCGATTCTTTATATGAAATTATGCTGAAATCTTGGCAACGTGAACCAAAGGAACGGCCTACGTTTAGCTTCCTCCGGTCGTTCTTAGAGGACTATTTTACTTCAACAGAGCCTAACTATCAAGATTCAGAGACCTATTGATTCCCTTTTCTATCATTCAAGCCAAAACAACTCAGTCTGACCAAATCGCACATTGGCTCAATGAACTTGAAGTTTATTGGTTTGGGGCGGTTGAAATGCGTTTGACCTTAGCAGTTTTTAATTTCTCTACGTAGAGAGCGCATGCTTTTTCAATTATACATTCACGCTCTCTTTCAGCAAGGTCATCATGTTATTAGATTAGAAATAAATTTCAATCATGAATTTAATATTGTGGTTAAAGCATACCACCAATCTTGGGCCTTCTTCATAATCGTTGGGCGCACTTCTGATTTTTATATTTCTCGTAGTTTTAGCCTTAATTTTTACATTTTCAAATTGTTTTTAGCCTTAATTTTTATGAAATTCTTGCTTTTTGAATAGCTTAGTGCGCCCGTGTTTAGACGTGCCCGCTAATTTAATTTAGTTTTATTGTCAGAGTTGTTAGCGATTTTGTAAATTGTGTTTTAATTATTTTTTGTACATTACACTCTCCGTCATGAAACTGTGATGAAATGTTTTATCACTCCGTCAACGCTTAAGGCGATCATGAAGGCGTGGTAATAAATTTTGTAACAATAACTGTACTGTTTTTTGCTATAAATTAGAATAGACGTTTTGTTCACTGTACCCATGTAATACTGCTCACCAAAGTTTAACTAAGATTTACTTAAAAAATAGGTCCATGGAATCCATGTATTTGACTGCTCACAATGAATATGGCACATGTGCATTTAATGAAGTAAACCATTGAATTAACGTACTTATCTATGAATAGATTTCATTATAGATTTCATTACTTTACCTTAGTTACGATTTTGTTGAGTGATATATTATTTGAAATGATAGTATGTCCTCAAAATTAACAATATTTAAATTTAAGAAATAATTTTGATAAAATTGTTTAGGTAAATTACTTTCAATTTATTCAGATTTTGCCAAAAATTATCTTTCAGCTGTTCAATAATTAAATGAAATATTATTCTCCTAATAGCATTGCACAACATTAAAAAAATTTATAAACCATATCCAATACGAATTTGAGCGCTCTAATTAAATTCTACAGTTCATGTTCAGCCAATTTTCCTGCTCCAGTTTTTTTGTAAAGGGACATGTTGCATAAACTTTTTTTAGAAGATACATTCCCAGAATTACATGTTAATAGAATTCATTTTTATGAAAAATCTTTGTACAACAGAATATAACTACAATTTTTTAATTTAAGATATCTACATGTGCAGCAAAGAGCTAGATTTATTCAAAAGCGTTTTTTCTCAGCCAATAAAATTAGCTTATTAATAAATGCAATATGTTGTCATAACTTATCAATATGAAGCAATTTCTTTGTAAAATTTGTTAAATTTTTGTAAATATCAGCCTGCTTAATATCCACAGAGTGCATCAGGTTGCAGCATGCAGCAAATATTGATGCAGAAGACATTTCTTTATAGCATCATTGCTGAGTTAATTTTATAAAATATGGTATTCTGCATCAATTTTAGGTGACTTTCTAGATGCTACAACCATGATTTTTATTAATGCATGAGTTCAATAATTAGATTTAATATTCTATTAAATGCTTATTTTTCTGAAATCTTTAATTCCTTGGAACTTGCTATGCAAATGTAATTTTTCCAAATGGAGTCTATATTTCATATACTCATTTGCATTTAAAGGTAGATCATCTTACAAATATCTTTGGCAATGTAAAAAAGTGTGGTAATAGAATTTGGGCATCGTTTTCAAATTTATAAGCTATTCTTTGTTCAGATAATTATTTACAAATAGAGACTAGTAATTTATCTGAATACGTCAAAAATATACAAAAACATCTATAAATACATACAAAAAAGCTTTTGTTAATCCACCCAACAGGGGATAAATTACTAAGATATGTCAGGAACGAGCTGTTGTATAATACAAATCTTAATTGGATGTGAAGATTGTTTTAAAAACGGATTTTAGATCAGTAGATAAAATATTTGCTTGATTTAGATGACTAAGTCATAAATGTATGGAAAATTGAATTATTGCACAGGTAATCGCATTGTTATAATTGACATATTTCTTATACTTATATCCAATTTTCAAACTATTCAATTAATGTGTTTCAAAATTTCATTGAGTTGAAAGTTACTCCTAAATATGTAAAATTGTGTGACCTGAAAATATTGATTGTGGACATTTGGAACTTTCAATTTAATATATATATATATATATGCTAAGTGTGATATCACCCACCTTTGAGATACAAATATATTTTCTTATTTATAAAATAAATTAATGGCTCAAGGTGTTTATGCAGGATACAAATGTAATTTGTATTTAAAATTTGATTTTGTCTGGTTGTTTTATACTGGATTCCTTAAATACTCAATGAATATACAATTGATTTGTAGTGTAGGATTTGGTGCTTGGACAGTGTTGTTTCTTTGCATATAACCAGTGTAAAACAGCAGAACAGATGTCAAAGTCTGCTAACATTGAAATGAACATGTTTATGTATAGAAAGTTTAACTTCATTTTTAACTACTTCAAATGTCTGTCATAGACATATTTATTTTCCTGTCATGTTCTCCAAATATTTTATTTTAGCATAAATTTTAAGAAATAGTAACATTTGAAATGCTATCATTATGAAAATGTGTGAAATATCTGCTGACTCTCACCTACCAATGGTTTTGAGAGTTGAAACTGCAGCTGAAAATATCAAGTATGATATGGTTTGAAAACTGATAAGATTTGTGCAATAGTATACGAATAGTGAATCTACAGCAATAACAAATATCATTGAGTAAAAATTTTGGGAAATCTCCAGCTTCAGGTTGTTCAATAGATTTCAAATATGTAACAGTTGCTCTCCAGTTTTGCAAAAATGGCGACTATTGTGCTATAAACTCTAACATCAATAAATCATGGAAAAACAAGAAATGTTTTGTTTAGTTTGAATTTCCTTCAACTTCCAAGCAGGCATGTCAGATTTTTGTGGAACTTTTTTGGAAAATTCATGCTCTATTTCGTGCTGTTTTTTTCTGCTGTAATGGAAATTTCAAATTTGAATCAGTCAAATGCAATCTAGTTTTACTTTTAGTAACTTTCATTGATGAAAATGCTTGTTCACATGTATATGTTGATCCGAAATGACAGAGATAAGTTTGACTTGATTCCATCACATCTTCCCCATCATGAATTGAATGAAAGACTTCAATGAGAAATGTGTACAGCCTATGGAAACTGTGCGCCTACTACTCTACTTCAAGGTTGTAATGTGCACTTCCAATCTAGTGATGTGCCACATTTGGCACATGCACCACAGGTTGGCCACTCCTGCCTAATGATGATAAGGAACAAATGATGAAATAACTTGGTGGGAGAAAGAGTCATTAAAAATGGGGAATGAAGAGAGAAACATTTAGAGTTACAAAGTCACTCTTAGATCAAGCATATTGAGGAGTGGCATGACAAGCAGATGTGGTAAAAGAATTGACAGACACCCTATTAAATTTGTCTATTGTTTGGTTCATCTCATTGTTGATGTTAAGTTTGTATATTGTCACCAATTGTCTTCTTCTTTTCTCATGTACATGTCCATTGTTTTTGGCAAGAGTTTTCCATCTGTTAGTGAGTTAAGACAGAAGTATATCAATGCCCAATGAGATATCTAAGTAAGGAATAAGAGATATGCATACAAAAGGCTTTTTTCAGAATTAAATGGAAAATAAACACCTTCAACTATTGGGTGTATTATGAATGTTGTGTGATAAACAATTTCTAATAACAGCAGGAATTTACCAATGCAACAATATCCTCATAATTAAATAAATACACTCACACATAAATTATATTGAGAAGGGAATGTAATACATTTTTTCATGTATTCTTACTAGCAATCTATTAAATATACAAAAATAGTAAGTTTATGTGACTGGAAATGTTTAAAATACTTTGAGATTCTTTTAATGCTGCAGTGAAAAAAAAGGAAACAGCAATTGTCTAAAAGCAGAATAAAATGTTTTAACATAAGATTATTTATACTGGGTTGCATCCCTTCATGTTTTTAATGTCTCCTATGATTAACAGTTTCATTGATTTTCTAATGTGATTACTGTTTTCCCCAGGATGTGTCTACTTCAAGTTGTATCATTTGTTTTTGTAAAGTGTAGAATGAGAGAGTGTACACAATATTTTCTAAATGCTGGTTAAACAAGAAATTTATTAGAGATAGACAAATGCTTTCAATCTCTTTTTCTTTCATTTTAATTATAGTTATATTGGTATCACTATCATTGAAGACATCACACAAGTCATCAACATTGTAAATAATTGCTTGCCTCCTTCTTCCCACACTCTTCTTTTGCATGCTGCACCCACACAATCAATGACGCCCTTCCCATGCCCAGATGAAGAGCAATTCCATTGAATTTGTTGAGAAAGAAATTTTCCTTGTTTGCTACTATAAATTCTTACTCATTGTGTTTCTTTTAAAAAGTATTCATACATGTTTTTGGTGTTATTGAAAACCCTCTGTAGCTTAGCACTTGATTTTGTTGCCATTTGGCTTAAATAATATCTACTGAGACATATATGTCTGCAACCAAGGCTGGAAACAGATCAACTTTTCTTGACCATCCCTTACTCAGATCAAGCAGTTTCAAGCAAATCTTGACCCAGCCCAGCCCAAGCAGTTTCTGATCTGACCCAGGTTGTCATAATGAAAAGACGTAACAACTTCTGAATTTGCACATGGACAGGATTCAAACAGTTTTTTTACCAGAAAACAAATTATTTTATTTAGTTTCACCAGAAAATAAATATTTCATATAGTTGTTGTTTTCATAGACATTGGACTGCCTCTTTATCTTAGCATTAGGTATAGAAAGAATTTGAATAATTTTTGCAAAAATCAGATTTCTCATTAAAAAAATTCTAATTTGCATGTACTTAATTCAGGCACGAGAATAAAGTTTAGCACAAATCTTCATCCACTCCATAGATGTGTCCATGTGAAAGGGCTTCAATAATTCTTAACAGCCTTGGATAAATTCAAAAATGCAGACAAATTGATTTGCATTACAAAAACATAACCCTAACGGAGATAGGGTTAATATAATTTAAAAAATCCCTTTGAAATAAGGTTGATGTAGGATCTGATCATATAAACTAACATATATGTGTTCAATTTCAATGAATTTGCATTCTGAATCTTGAGTCTTGGCCTGATCTGGTGAGATTTGTTTACCTGACATGACTAAATTTTGCCCTAATCCAACCTGACCCACAGGTTGACACATTTCCAAGCCCGTGTAATGCATTCAATAAAATAAGATTTAATTTGGTTCTAACATGTTATGCTATAGGACATATGATGATCTTGTTACACTACAGGACAAAATCAAATTCACACGTATAAATTAAGTAAATAAAATAATGAAGTAAACCATTTGTAGTTGCTGCTACATTTGTTTGAAGACTACATTGAAATATCATATCTTGTGTGATTACACATTGTTTCATCATATTTATAAAATACTTAATTATTTTGTTACATTGCAGGACAATGAAAAATTTAGATTAATTATGCTATAATCTTACATTAACCTTAAGAAAAAATTGTAAATAAGAAAGTCATGAATACAGAAAAAAAATAACAAAGCATGTCATAGATCAGAAGTTATGTAAAAATACATACCTCATAAATTGCAGAATTTCTATGGCTTGATGTACTAATAATAAAGATGCCTATGGTGGAAAAATCACAATGCTATACACCAAATGGTTAGAGTATCAGCAATTTGGTTTTTAGGCTCTAGGTGTAATTTTATATGGAATGACCCTATTAATTTATATGTTTAAAACATGTATATGCTTTGTAGTGGAGGAGTTTGTGCAAATGGAGAAACACTGTGGGTAGGGAACAATGGATAATATATACAACAACATCTAAGTGAAAAAAACATTAACCATAAATTGAGTGTTTCCATTTACCATATACAGAAACTTGAAGCAACTATGGAGACAGAACCTGGACACTTATCAGATTAATCTCAATTTGACAAAACTGATTGTTATTACGGATAATGCTAGTAATTATGTTAAACCTTTGGGAAGCATAAGAGACAGTGCGCCTTCATCACCTTGTTTTGGTCATACATTGCAATTAGTAATAAATGATGCCGTAAACGCAACAAACAACTTGAGAAACACATTAAAAACTGGAAGTAAAATTGTGGAACATTACCATCGCTCAAATACCGCTCTGCAAAATTTATTTCGAAATCAACAAAAACTTGGCATGAATGAACTGAAACTAGTTTCTGCAATTGACACTCGGTGGAATTCTGAATATTTAAAGGAAAAACGATTCCTTGAAGTCAGGGTGCCCCTAACATTATCAATGATGGAAATCAAAATGACTTTGTCACGAAGGAGTTCTGAGTGGACAAATATACAAAGTTTTGTGAACGCGTTGAAACCATTTTATGATGCTACAGTTGTATCATAAAGAGAAAAATTCGCTACTCTTTCCACAATAATTCAAATTCTACACGGTCTTCATTTAGTATTAGATAACTTCATTGCTAATTCGTCGTCTGATTTTACCACACTTCTTTGTCGTAAACTTAAAGAAAACCTTTCTATACGTTTCCCACACAACTATCATGACAGCAAATATCACTTGTTGTCCATGTTAATTGACCCCAGATTTAAGGATATATTATTGTCTAAAACTGAGTCACGTTCAGCAAAATTACGTTTGCGTGAATTTTTGGAAACCATCGGCAATGTGTCTGAGCAGGTGCAACAGCAGGAACCCACGGAAGCTGCTTCTGCTTCATCAAGTGTTTGGGGCGCGTTCAATCAGGCAGCACGAAGGAAAGTCCTCAAAACCGCAGAGCAGCCTGAAAGCTCTGCATGTGAACAGATGAAAACTTTTTTCAGCACTGTCACAATTTCTAGAACTGAATGCCCTTTTCAATTTTGGCGAAATCAAAAATCAAAATTTCCATCTGAAAGAGTGTGGTCGGATGCTGGGAATATAATAACGGCAGCCAGGCAAAAACTTTCGCCGATAAATTTTCGGATGTTTTTATCTTTGAGAGAAAATTTTAAATAAGTTCAATCTGTTCAGTTTTGGATTTGAAATAATTTCTTGCATTGAATTGAAATTGAATTGATTTTGAAAAACCTGAATCGCACACCCCTAATATATATATGTATATATTATTTGTTGAATATTATTTTTAGTTTCTCAGTGGCAGTAAGTTCTGTTTACAATGCAGATGTGGTCAGCATGTTGTTTTTAATTACCTTATATCATTAATGTATACATTTAAAAGGATTGGTCCCAAAACAGTTCCTTGGGAGACACCTTTATTTTTTGTAGCGGAGTTTGAATAAACATTGTTAATATATATATATACGGGCCCGGCTTAGATCGAAAATTATTGTATGGGCCTTTTTACACTTGTTAAACATATACAGGGCCTGTGGTACTATAACATAGCGGTTAAAATAATGGTAATGTTCAAGGAACGTGAAAAAATTTGTCAATATTTAAGTACTTGCTACAGTTGGAAATTTTGACAAATCACAGAACTCCGTGTTAAGACAACTGGACAATATAGTGAAACTATATTCGTTTGGTAAACAACATACACTGCAAAGCAGTAATGCAATAACAATATCACTCTTCACCAACAGAATGGGACAATATCATAAAACAACCAAACAATGCGACAATTATTTGATTCAATTTTTCGAACTGTTTTTTTGTCCACAAGGAAAACTGATGAAGACCATTCTGACTCCACTTCTTCAATAACATCTTGTTGCAACTTGCTTTGAACATAAGTATGTATCGTATGGTTTAGTAAATGTTGGTTTTGTGTCGCTTGCATCAATCGTGTGACACATTACATTTGTCCTTCCAATGTCCTCTTGCCAGCATGAAAAAGTATCGTGAATTTTGATGAGTAGGTCCTTCAATGATTTTGAAATATGCCATTTGCCCAGATTGAAAAGTTTAAGAAATTCTGCGTTACTTTGAGCACTTACTGTTGATGCAGCTACAGCTGAATTAAACGTTACAATCTTACTAGCACGATCCATAGAACAATTCAGCCTGCATAAAAATTCTTCTCCTAAAATTTCGCTTATTGGAGACTTAGTAATCAAGAAATTCAATGAGACCTTGCCATCAGCCACCAGGAACTTCTGTCACAAGCGACTTATTTATCTGCTTGGAAAACAGTTCCATCGACGCTAATTAAACCAATCACAGTGGCCAACTGATCAAGATGTTCGCTTCGACTGTCACATAAAACTCCAATTTTACAAAAGAAGATGTTAATTCAATATCTAAGCAACAAGAAGTTTGTATGCCATGTAATTCGATGGCAATTACAATTTTTTTAGCGCCGTAGTTCGACAATTACGTTTAAAATTACTAAGTTGCCCGCATAATTAACATTTTAATTTCGAAATATCCGACCATGTTTTGCAATTTAGGAGATTTCATAACTGGAATTTTGGCAGTAGGGACATAGATTACTAGTTGCCAAAATTTCATGGGCATTGGCCGGTATCTTTATCAAAAATCATGCTAGGTCATCGGAAGTAGGCATTGTATTATATTCCAAAAAATAACAGTTAGTTTGTTTTTTGATGCCAATCCAATGATTCACTGGAAATCTATCACCAAAAATTTTGATTTTCAACAAGCCATTTCATGTCTTGTAGGGCTGTCTTAATTTGAGATCAGCTGGCCTTCTTGCAACAAGCCAAATTCCCTTAATCCGCTTAAGCGCCGTCTTGTAGGTTATAGACATATTGGTAGAATACGTAATGGTTCCTTTTCATCCAAAACCTTTCTTAATATATGTGTGCTTCCTATGCTGCACATTATTTGGTTTCTATGGATAATATCGGTGGAGACATAAGAAATAATTTGTTCCAGATCACTTTATCAATGTTAAGACAACCATACAGTATAGCAAACAAGGGAAACTATTCTCACGGAATATAACATACACGGTTGAGCAACTAGCAGTTTACTACGCATGATGCGTCGAGAATCTACAAAACAGTAATGCATTAACAATGTTACACTCCCCATATGCGACATTTTGAGTATTGTTTTTTTTCAGGTGTTTACTCCGAATGTCCCATTTGCTCAAAATACGTTCGCTTCAAATTTGGGTTAAAACTATGTTTTTTATTATCACATCCCACATTTTATGAAGAATTGTAGGGTGGTAATCAAATTATTTATTTTTGTATTTGCTTCTCTAATAAACTTTGACATTCCAGTTTCTTGTCCATTACTTAAACTTGCAAATACATATTTTGGCTCACACTTTAAAATTTTCGCATTTTCTTTACAAGCTTTTGGAGCCTAAGAGATAACTGAATATTTGTATCCTCTGAATTGGGGTGGGAAAGCATTTAATCTAGAACTTCGAATTACAAATTTGCAAACTTTTTTCTTTTATTGATAGTTGACCAAATTTTTCATTTAATTCATTTTACAATAGTGTAACAATGTTTTTGGAACATCCGCAACTTTTTGAAAGCGGCTGTTTTTTGATTGTAAAGAATCATGTTTCAGCTATTTTTGAAAGTCATTGCGAGATTCAGATATTGTATATCTTCAGGCATCTTCATCACATTTGAACGTTTTTGCGAAATATTGATTAGATTATTCATTTCTACGCACAGACATTCAAAATTTGACTCTGGATTGTTCTTGATATGATTGCGCTGTGCAGAATTAAATAACTTCGGTATTAGAAAAGGGGCACTCCCCTAGTGGATAGTTGATAAACGGAATAACATCTATAATTAGTTTTAAAAGATAAGTGACCAAAATCGTGACTTTTTAACCAATAACCTCAATTGTAGTCCTTTAACACTTGAAAAATTTCGAATAGGAATGCTGGGAAACGTTGCTCATTTTCTCATTAAATAGTAAGGTTCCCGAAGTAGAAGTTTAAGTACTGATATAATTCTTCAGAAAAACTATCTTTACTTTGGGATTGCATAATCAGTTAGTTATAATCACGGTCATAGATCAGCTGAACATTAAATATGCTAGCGTCGCATATTTAATAAAATATGTATTTATGAATTAGTATTTCAAACAACATTTTAGTTTTCGATCATATATGAATGCAGTGGTGGTTTTAGTCTCATCTCTCAAATCTGCATCCGCGAGAATATCAACTTGGTTTCCGAAATCTGCTGATATCGTCTACATCTGCGCTATTTCGGAAGCAGCAAATTCTGAAGTCAATTTTAAGAAATGCATACCATTCACAAATAGTCTTGGAAGATTAATAACTCAGGTAACTGTTATGGATATTTTGTGAAAAAAATTCGAATAATTTTTGACTAGATATTTTATATAATTATCAGAATGGGGACAATGGCCTACTATAGTAGACCATGTATGGACCCATTATGTTTTAAGAAATAGTTTTGTTTTGAAATAGGGAGATTTTCGAATGTATTTAATGTTGTTATTGTATGTGAACGTCTTTTATGATTTAAGATTTATCTAATCTTTGCATTTATCATTTATTCACTGTCGTTTGCATTTCGTACAAATGCTTAATAACCAGTTTGAAATAACGTAGGACCTCCTTGCAACCTCGTCATCCTAGATTTATTACCATCACTCATTTTATCGAAGTAACTATTTAAAAGTTTGCAAATAGAAACGTGCGAGTGTATATTAAGGAACTCGTAGAATCAGCAACAGAAATTCCATTTACATTTCGACGGGGTTGTTTTTCGAACGAATATAGCTGTCAAATAATTGTATAAAGTATGCCATTTTGTTCTCGCGTATTGGTTTTGTTTTAAGCACAGGCGGATTTGAACATTTTAATGGGATTTCTAATGAAAAATAGAAAGACTTGCATTTTGAAGAAACAATCTCGATAGTCGAAACTTTTTGGTTTTAGCTTAACTTTGTTTATTTAAATCAACCCCACCCTCTTACTGATTATATATATATATATATA
>CABFPE010000494.1:89987-103501 GCA_900660155.1 Hofstenia miamia
ATATATATATATATATATATATATATAGCTTAAGAAGAAAAATTGCCAATTACTGACTAAAAACGTTCTCACGGGCATTTAAAGTTGACAATCTTGCTCAAACATATTATCAGGTCCTGATTCGAGGAGCATTATTTTCCTGTCTAGTAAATTAATAGTGTTGGCTGCTGAGTATACTGTACATTTTGATATTCTAAAAATATATTATGCTTCCACCACTGTTTTTGTATATTGAAGGCTTAACATTAACTTTATTTCGCACCATTGTTATCTACTGTGGGACTCCATAGAAATTAAACTATGATCACAGCGTTTACTTATTAAATTTCCCCTTGGGGATTATGATTACTAATTTTTGTTTCTCTAGAACAATTTCTTAGTACTACCAGAAGTATGAATCGCTACTAACCTTAGTTGTTATCTCAATAATGATTTTGTTTTGAAAAAGATTTTATGTGTTTTGTATTGGTTTTTTGTAATAAAAATAATTTTATTAACTATGATTTTTTGATCTGTTATTTCATTCCAATAATTGCCAAAAGTGGGCAATAATCTATTGTAAAAAGGCCAAAGATCGATGAATTTATTGAACTAGAAAAATCTATTTGTAGTGTAAAAATTGAAATTGCCTATCCCTGCGTGTGTTTGATTTATAGCAAGAGCAATTTAATGCACTACTTAATCGAAACTAGGAATGAACCATTTTGAATGGAATATTTATGAAATAATATTCCTTATAAAATATGGTGAATTATATAGCAATGCTAATAAATACAATAGAAAAATAATCTATTAAATTCAAATTATGGCAAGTTACAAAGTGTAGCTAAAGGTACTTTTTGGCATCACAGTCTTAATGCGGAATGATACTCAGTCCCGCCCTTTCTTCTGTTAACCGGAGCTGACGTCGGAGACCCGCGCTGGCTGGCGTTGGACTGAGCTATTGGAGAAGATGGGCTGAAATTGAAAAATATACTATTACACTAGAGTTGTCGTCCTGAAAAACTCCGTTTAGAATTCTTAATTCCAGCGTGCTGATTTTATTAGAAGTTTCTAACACACCCAACTTTGATTTAGCAACTACAAAATTGTAGAAAATTTCTTAACAAGTGTTATGAAATGTGCCGAATTGGAATTAAGTAGGTTGGGCTGGATTTCAGTCCGAAATTTTCTCATTGGGGTTATTAAAGGGCTAAGAAGAAAAGAAATTTCTAAAGATTGCCCTACCACAAGTAGAAATACGTGTTGATATTGAAACTAAGAAAAGTTAACAGGGCATCTATCAGTGTTAGAGACTCCCCTGTACGAAGGCCATAAATGTGTTTATAGGAAAAATAATTCACTATTAGTAATTTAATTTATAACAAACATTCATTATTCTGGTTCAGTTTGTTAGGTTGAAATAAAATTAGAAAATATGATACTGAAGAACAGATATATAAACAGCGCATGCTATTCAATCCTCCCCCCCCCCTTAATGTTTTCTTATAGTTGTGAAATTTTCAAAATAATGAATTTATCAACTACTTCACATGAATATATATAACTACTTGGTATGAATATATATGCAAATATGTTCCGCTGTTAGAAATAAAGGCTGGGTGCGCCCTGAATGGTTAATTGGATATCAGTGGATTAATCGTCACAACACAAAATAAATTAAAGATTACAACCTGTTAATCTAGTGGAGATAATTATAAATTGTATTCAATGAATGTATTTGAATTAATAAATTATTATATTGTACATTTATCATTCATTCTTGACTAATTCATTTGTACGATTACTCAAATTACATTGTTAATAAATAAGGAAATCATGTACTATAATGAACGTGTTATTTTTCTTCCTCTATAAAGAAGAGCAATTAAATTGCAATTCCTAACACCATTTTATTTTCTTGCTTAATACAATTTTCTTATAAAATAATAATATTAATAAATAAATAAATTCTTCTATAGCGCAGACCCTCTACAAACACTCTGCTCAAAGTTAGAAATGCTAGCCGATGCAAATCACAACACTAATATGCATTATTGAATAGATATGCATTTACCTACGATTTAAAGACAGTGAATGACGTCCATTCCTTCAAGCGTTTTGGTAAACAGTTGTAAATTCCGGGAGCACAAACCGCAAATGCTAAGTCATTAGCAACAAGAGGACTTTTGGGAACAACATACAGAATCTCGCTTTTCGAACTGAAAGATCGGGTAGAGTGAACCGGAATGAGAAGCTCGCAGAGATAATCATGAGCTGCCTTTCAAGTGAGTAGGGCAATCTTATATAAAATCATTTGCCTGATGGGTAGCCAATGCAAGGAAACCAAGTACGGAGTAATATGATCACAATGCTTCAGCCGACATATTTTGCCATAGAGTAAATCATTATATTGTTCGAGTGACGTTCCAGAGTCAGTTGTTAAATGATCCCGAATTTTCGTAAAGGTAGATTACAAAATTTGACAATGTTAGTAACATGAGCCTTCTTAGGAAGTACTGGTCATGCGGACAGCCGAAGTTAGTAACGATGTGTTTAGATTAGACAGAATGGCCATCAAAACTAAAGAAATACCAGTTGGTAGTTCAGCAAATTGAAGAAGTGATTAAAAATAATAGTCTGTTTTGTCATTATTTAGTTTTAGAAGCATGTTATCCATAGAGTGCCAAAGCGCATCAATAGGTCATTAATCCTGGT
The DNA here is from genome assembly GCA_900660155.1 of Hofstenia miamia. Classification (NCBI taxonomy): domain Eukaryota; kingdom Metazoa; phylum Xenacoelomorpha; order Acoela; family Hofsteniidae; genus Hofstenia; species Hofstenia miamia. Next base: position 92,685 of record CABFPE010000494.1, read on the forward strand.
TGGCCCCATCAGTAAATTTGTTCAAGGAAAGGCAGTAATAGGACTGTGTATCATTTCATAAAGATGATGATCAACATTGCTTCTTGTTCACATATTAGCTATGAACATGTTATATAGTATACAATATAATCCCTGAAGTAAAGTGAACGAACTTGGCTTGTGTCATTGTAAACAATCTGTGAATCAGTGAACATCCTCGTAGTAAAAAACTCGCTATTGATTACCCTAATACTTGTCTCATGAATGTTTATTGTATATATATATATATATATAGCAGATATTTTAATAAAAAACAACACTGTTTTACTTAATCTTTAACACCACAGTCCCAAAAACAGAGCCGTGAGGTACTCCATAAGACAAGTGCAATTTTCTTAAAAGCTGACCATTTATATAAATTTGTTGCGTGCGCCCAAAAAGATAGCTTTGAATCTAGTCAATTACAGTATCACGAATACCAAGCAACTCAAGAAATGAGAAAAGAATAATCAATGGTTTCGAATGTCGCTGACTGATCTGGCAGGATTAACATGTAGTAAAAGCCATTATCAATCGCCATACGTATGTCACTCGTAAATAGCTGTCTCCGTAGAAAAATGCTTATGGTAAGCACACTGAAACTTTGGGCGTGAGCCATTCAAATCAATAAACTCAATGATCTGATTAGCAGCAAATGTTTCAAGTAATTTATATAAAAGTGGAAGATTCGCGATAGGCCGGAAATTTCTAAAATGATATGGTAAGAGCCCAAACCTTCTTAGAAGAGGCTTACCAATTAAGTCCTTGAAGAAACATGGAAAAATGCCTTTTTGATGATTTTAGCAATATTTGGAAATACCTTGTGAATGACAACATATATTTTCAAAAATGAAGTTGGTATAATATCAAGAGCACATGAAGAACTTTTCTTTCCTTTAGTTAGAGATTCAACTTCTTGGGTAGATACCTCATGAAACGATGGCAGAGAAGCCGTACAGAATTGGTAAGGAAGTTTTACACACCGTGGGCATGGAGTATTTATACGTATTTGAATAACTGATTCACACAGAAGATTCTTAACAATATTGAACAACATCTTAGTATTGTTCTCAGATCACCTTGCATGATTGGTGGCGATGTAGGTTTAGTGATAACAGTTTTGCGCAGAATCGCTGCAGCGACATCAGCTGCCTCGCGGGTTTCCAAGTTGTAATTTGATACAAGTGAATCAAGATTTTCTACATGCAGATCAAAACAGAGATATCCTTATTACAACTGAGTTTGAGCATGCTCAGGACACATTGCATAGGATCGTGATTAAGAACAATATTAAAATGAGAGCGAGAAACGCATGACTGCAGGAAATTCTCGTCAGAGCAAGACCTAATTAAATCTAGTCTATGACCAGATTTATGAGTTGGCGGACCAACATGCTGTGTCAGGTGGTAGATGTTAAGCAACTCAGAAAACTATTTTCGTTCGCAATCATTTCGTACATCGAAGTGAATGTTAAAATCTCCGTCCACAAACCAAGTTTCAGGTAGAAAATATTCTGCATTGCAATACTCTTTAAATTCACGAAGAAAATTCAACCAACATAGTTTATTAGTAAGCGAGTACGGCGGTCTTTATAGAGTAGGCATTTGCTGCCTAAGGAAAAGAGAATCTCAACAAATTCCAAACTACGAAGTTGATTCAGCGATTGGATGCCCACATCAGAACACCCTCTTTTGAATATAACAGAAATCCACCAGCACAACTTGGCTTTGGAAAATATTTCAATTTGTATCCATCTGATGTTGTAAGCCGTTTTATTACACACTTATCATATTCAATAGAGACAAGCTAAGTTTCAACAACACATAAGGTATCAATTTTAAGCTCTAAAATATAGTCAGCTATTATCGATGGCTTATTGCAGACCGAACAAGGAATAATTAATCGAACTACTAAATTGTTGAATATGCTTTTTCTAAAACCGTAACCCTGCTTTGTCTAATACCTTAACCCAGTCAATTTTTAGTACCAATAGTTAACTTTGAACCTTTGTGGAAAAGTTCAAGATATCGAACATTCAGGTCAGCTAGATATGCTCCATTTTTGATTAGTTCCCAACATTTCTATTAAATTGGTTTGATGTATTATTTTCAACAATGTCGGTCCGTGCTGTTCCTCATCAATAACAGCTTATTTTCGATCAGTATAACATTTTCCTTCACCTGTCCTAAAAAAATTCAGCAACAATATAGGGAGAACCGTGCAATGATTATCCCAATGCAACTTACAGCTACACGAAGAGCAGGAAAATACATTGCCGCTGTAAATAGAAAGATTTCACGTAAAACATGGAATAGAGATCAAAGTTGTTTTGTTATTGCCAGTAGCCATTAGCGGGAGAAAATGCAAACACAACCATCTCCTTCTAAATATTATTATATAGTATAGTATAATGTAATAACTAGGGTGACCAAATTGCAATAAATGGAATTTTGTTGCATTGAATTTCCACTAATTTTAAGTGGTGGCCCAGTCTGATTTAGTATTTTATAAATGTAATTTTATGACATTTTTCGAAAAATATAATAATTTTCATTTAATTCATTAGGCTACGCTTAGACTAGCGATTGGTTAAAAAGTGAACTGTCACATTTTGTTAGAATCGCAAGTCTAACCACCGAGCGATGTGATGTAGCCTTCAGTTTCTTTGTGATTGTCACATCTCGGGTGGTTAGACATGCAATGCTTTCAAGTGTGACAGAACATTTTTTTAACCAATCAGTAATCTAACCGTGGTCTTAGTTTGAATTATTTGCTAGTCATTAATTTGTTTAATTCAGTTGTTATTTATTTTTAATGGAATCTACGAAATGGTGTTGATATTCCTGGCGGTTAAATTTCAACAGTTTATCTATTTTGCTACATACATTACTTGTGAGAAAATTCTATTCACAACTGCGCTATAAAAGTGAAAGGAAATTCTCAGAAGATCTATCATCTCATTTTGCCTCTTTTAAGGCTGTAACTGTTAAAAACAGGAGCAGACAACAGGCATTCAACCAGTAGACACCAGATTTTCTCTGCGGCCTTTTATATTTCAGATAATTTTCCTCGTTTGAAACTACTGCAACTGCATTTTCGTGTAATGTTTTTTGATGAAACCGCGAAGGAGAGTGTTTAAGATGAATCAGTTAGATATCAATTACAAGAATTGAAAAATTGCTATGCATCACTATCTGAACTTGAGGGGAGAATCGAGAGTCTTTATCCCATTAGTAAAGCATACTCAGACTTAATGAATTTCCAATTTAACAGTGATTCCGTTAATATTAAGCACTATATTGAACAAACGAATTCAGATATGGAAATCGATTTTTCCACGTTTTCTTCATCAAACTTTGCATGCTTAGTCGTTGTTCTGCTACAACAGTTGCGGTTGAGAGTAGTCTTTCAGTTTTAAAGAAGCTTCTTCAAAAAGATAGAAACTTATCAAAATATAAATTACACAAATAAATTACTTTATATTACATCAAAATGTAGAGTGTTCTTTCTTATTTCGCTTTGTAGTATCTTTTAATCATTTTTGGAGAAAATCCAAATGTTTTTACTGCCTATTTTTCAAGTTTACATATACATGTATGGCATATAATATATTATGCACTTATATGTGCAATATGTTTTGAAATTTTTATGTTTTTCTTTCAACTTTAGTATCTAATTTTACATTTTTTCTTTCAATTTTTGGTCGAACTATTAGTAACCTATTGATTTGAAGACAATATTTATTGTTCGAAATTTTTCCTATTTTTTAAAATTGGAGTTTATTTCATTCTAAGATACAGTTTATCTTTTCCACAACTAGCCAATTTAGAGCTCTTTGTGTTAGAGGATGATTTCATACTCCTCGATTTTTGTAATGATTGCAATTACTAAGCAGTTGCGGCTACGTTATATATTTGCGACATGGGGTGTATCAAGTCCATCTATGTATACGGTGTTAAATTGGTTGATTTTAAAATTTTTAAATTGAATTATTCCTTCTATTTTAAGAAGCTTTATAATGAAAGATATGAGTTTAATAGGCAAAATGACTAACTTTTAATATACCATGAAATGTTATGTGTGCATTGCAATTTGCAATTCTTTTATCATTGTGAACTGTCACCAGCCATACAACCTTCACCCTATCAATGTTTTCCAAAGAATTTTTTTAAAATATATACTACATAAAATGTATGCATGATTAAATGTTGAAGCAAAACTGTTTTCCTTAACAGTTATTAAAGTTAACCATCTATTATGTTAGGTCTACTCTTTCCCTAACATTCCTACTGTTGCATTCTTACTTCACAATGTCTCAAACCGTCCTAGTGAGGTTATTCAGAAGCCAACTTTGGAATTTTCCCCTCAGCGTTTAATATCAGTGTCCAATCAGTGTCTTGGAGAAACTGTACTTCAGACTGCAGCTGCTTCAGTAATTGGATTGCCATTGATTCCAGTCGAAGAAACTATTTTGGATGACACTGGTAAGTTTTCACATACATGTAGTTGTTAAAATCTTTTTTGTTTGGCAATTTGGTTCGTTTTAACTTTTCACAAATTTCTGGTAAATTTTTATAAGTTGATATTCGAACCTTTAACAAGGAATATCTGCTTGGGGTTTTTCAAAATAATTTTAAAGTTCTTCCCGTTTTACATCATTCCAATTTATTGTCACACTTATAATAAAACAAAAAATGAATTCTTGAATCCGCGCCTGACAACAATGCAAAAAATGAAATCATTCCATGCTTTCTAGAAAATACAAATTTCGATTTCTATAAATTTCTAAAGCTTTAAAAGTGTGTGTATTTAGAATCTCTCTGGTAGCTGTGACAGTGTCTGCTTCTGAATCAAGTCACTGTCTTCTTTCCCCAAAAAATTGCTAGAGACCTCTAATTATCACTAAAATTTCACATTTGGTATTCACAATTTTTGGGAAAGCCTATTTATGTCAGTTTCACTCAAGTAGCAAATATTTACAACTCTTGAAATTATTTCAAGCTTTAACAGAATCATAGGATTTCATTGCAATAGGCTAAAAAAACTTTCAAGATTGAATTTTTCAATATCAATGTTTTCAACAACTTTAAGAAAGTATACGTGCGCTTGCATAAAATGAACGTGTGATATTCGATTATCTCGTTTCCTGTCTTCATTTTGAAACGTTGAATTTGAATACAACATCTAGCTTTTCCAAATAATTTTATGCGTCCTCCAAATCAATGCTGAGCAAAGTCCTCTTATTCTTTGTTTTTATAGCATATGGTTTAAGGAATCGCCTCAGAAATTTTATCTGGTTTTGTTTCATTTACATTATAATCATCAGCATTTGTTTCATTACAGACATTAGAATATTAGCAAGTTTTCTGGAAAGTTGTTCCGACGTCTCACATGCAACCACAATATGATTAAATGATAGATGAAAGCTTTGATGTGTAAAAAGAATGTCTTTATTTTTAGTCAATTTCTACAACTTTCCATCAATATCAATTTTTATACCTGACTTTGTGATCTAATTTGACAGATTGCGGATCTTTATATTTTTCATTTTACTGCTGGAACAATTCTCAATATAATTTACATTTCTTCGCTATTTGAAGTTCGATTTTGGTAATTGTCCGCAATTTTTAATTGCTGTTTTTCTAATAGTTGACGACGTCCATAATTTTTTCTTAGAAAGCCATTAACTCATTGCATAGTTGAAATTAGATTGCATTCAAATTCTCTTTCTGAAGTACGCCTCAAAACTCGTATATGCTAACTAGAAATATTTCCTTTTTGTTTTCCATGTCTGCTAGATGGAGTAGTTCAATGTATGCTGATAGCGTACATATCAATCAACAATGCAATTTAAATTTGTCAATTTTTCTCCCAATGGGATATATTTACTGTTTGTAGCATAAGTAATCCCTACTTTGAATGTGCCTGATATATCCTGTATATCCACCCTAGTGTGTATCTTTGTATAACCTTATATGGTTGTTCATTGTTGAATGCTTGGGCTTAAATATAAATTGACATTAACTGGTGAACTTTACTATAATACTTCATTATTCAAATTTAAAATATCCAGGTGTTAAAAGTATTATGCAAAGACTTTATATGAAAAATTGAATTTTATATGAGTTTTAGATTCAGCTGAAAAAGAAATCTACTAGATACCTAGTGCTAGTGTCTTGATTGTCTACTGGGGATAATAAAATTCATTTTATTGATCAAGCCTATCCTAATTACAAGTTTCAGTGGAGTTAGAAAATCAGATGATTCATTCTCATCCCCAACTGATTGAAATCCCAAATTGGCTAAATTGTAGCAAATGCCCGAATCTATGGACTATCGAATTTCACTAATTTCAAGTATATCCATTTCAGCAATTGAATACGATTATTATTCTCAGTAAATATCTTATTCTTATCCTTGAAAATCTGACCAGCATCAATTTGCAAAATTATTTGATGTGATCGATTCTATTCAACCACCATCCATTTACAAAAATTATTAACATTAGGATATATGAAGATCATTAAACATTTCATTGCAATTGCCAGCCCTCAACGTCTTTCTTGAGCATATATTAGCTAGATAAACACACCATTTGTTACAACAATTTTTCAAACCAATATCTAAATGTCATAATTATATTTGGGGGAGAAAACAAAAGTCAATTTTCTTCTTGAAATATGAAAAAAATACAATCTAGTCCTTCACTAAGAGAGGAAAGGTGAACAATGTTCTGCAGTGAAATAAATATTTGCTCAATTTCACCACATGGTAAAAACTCAAAAGCCATGCAACTACACACTGGCAAACACAAAATCGAATTGTGTCTGAAAATATTAATTATAATTCTCAATGGGTGCCTGAATAATGAAATAAGTTCGAGTTCCTTCATTTTTCAAAGAAGATCTTGTTAATTATGAAAAAGGCATCATCTTATATGGAAAAATGGCATTTCAGCTTAAATTGCACTGTGCTTTGCCATCTCAAAATCTAACAAAATACATTTTGCCATTTCAAATATGTTGAGACTCACAGTCTACTATAAAACTTTTTGTAAAATATATGTGTACGTTTCACAATAAAAAAGCAGATGGTGCACTTTTGAATGTTCCATTTCCCACTATAATTAATGATTCCATGAACTTTTTTAACAGAGAAATCTGAAGCAAATATGACAGAATATTTACCAGATACATTTCCTTGTAGTTGACGATGAATGTAAACTAGCAGCCAGATCACAAGATGCATTTACATAACATCATTCATAAATGTTTTCCTAATCTAAAATGAATTACACAATTCGATCTAGGAAAATCAGAATGCAAATTCTTAATGCCTGCCTACTACTGGAAAATCCCAATATATTTTAACATTAACACTTCACTGTACAATATTGCCAGTTGCTTTAGAAGACTTATTGATAAATGAGAACTAACAGCACTATAAATACTATTAATAAGCAAAGACAAAAGAATAATCAAAAGGAAAGAAGTAAGATTACAACATATGTTCAAACAGGCATTCAGACTGTTGAAATTGTTCCCCGTTGTGTTCAATACAGGAAACCAATCGTGCAGCAACACTGTGACAAACCTTTTGGCATAGTTCCATATCAATTGTGACAATTTTGTCAGCAATAACTCGGCGAATGTCAGGAATAGTTTGTGGTTTCTCTTTGTATACGATGTCTTTAAGAAAGCCCCATAAGAAAGTCCATTGGAGATAAATCAGATGAACGTGCTAGCCATTGAAATGCCCACCTCGACCAATCCATTTGTCTTTAAATTGATGTCAAGCCATTCACGAACAGAATGCGCATAGTGTGCTAGAGCATCATCTTGTTGAAAGTAAATGTCTTCTAGTTGCTGTAGTTGAGGAAAGAAATAGTCTTGAAGCATGTTGAGGTACCGTTCGCCAGTAACTGATGCATCGAAAAAGAATGGGCCAATAATTCCGTTGCTAGACATTGCAGCCCAGACAGTTACTCCAGGAACGTTAATTTCTTTCTCTAAAATTACATGTGGATTATCCTGGCTCCAATATGTGCAATTATGACGATTGATTTGCCATGTAATTTAAAACAAGCTTCATCTGACCACCAAATCTTATCTTGCAAATTCTGATCATTGCGAATCAATACAAGAAACATCTCTGAGAACTCAACTCTTCGATCGGCATGTCCATCATGCAAAGCCTGAAACAAACAAGGAATATAGGGTTTAAAATTCTTTTTAAGCAGTAAATTATGGACACTTTGGCGACTGATTTCAAGTTCATGAGATAGGCGTCCAACAGATTCTTGGGGACTGTTGATTGGACTAGCGCATAATCGCTCTCCTTTTCCATCGGATGTTGCTGTGATTGGGCGTCCAGATCTAGGTGCATCATTCACAGAACCAGTTCTTTCGAATTTCTTGACTAGCGATTTGATGTTTCTGCCTTGAACTGCATGAATATTGAAATCTTCACTAAGGCGACGACTTGCTTCAGTTGCATTTGAGCCACATTGATAATAATGTTGAATCACAGCAATTCTTTGATATTGATTAAGTCTAACAGCCATATTCCGGGAAAAAAAAATTAAAAATAACCTTAACACACCTTAACCCTTATCAAGACATGTGGCCACAAAATGTGGTTGACAGCAGTTTATTGAAACACACTGAATTGGGTATTTGCTTTGAATCATAATCACACCTATATCACGTTAATTAGAGTTCACAGCAATGTATGGGAAGAGAAGATATCATAGATATCCCTTTGCTTTGCAAAATGAGATGATTTAAATATCAGAACTTCGATTCAGGACATGTGACCACAAAATGTGGTAGAGGCATTCCCTTCAATTTCCATGTGAGAAACTCATATTTTAATGTTGGATTTCAACCACAATTAAAATTTGATAATCCACTAAGCAACTGCTAACATTCTGGACAGAGCAGCACAAAGAATAACACAAGATTCAATCCATGCGCAGGTGCTATCAATGTGGATATATCTCCCAAGTGGAGCACAGTTCTACCAAATTTTACGAGTCTAAGCACTGTAAGAAATGATGCAAAAGTTGCAGATCTAGAAGCAGTGAATGGGGAATGAGTTGTTGTCTTGGATCTTTTATGATAAAGAAGGTTACCAAGTGGAGCGATTGCAATTCCTAAACTTTTTTGAAGTCAATTCAAATACAAAGTCATGTATTTTCACTTTTATAATAGACTTGACTACAATGGCGGCTCATGTATGCAAAAGTTGGTGAAGCAAATATTTTTATGTAATCAAATTAGTTTAAAAATTAAATCATTAAAAAAAATTTTTTCAGAAAGTTATCTATAATATTATTGTAGAAATATGATTAATCTTTAGTCCTGCAGTTCTTTTATAAATCATTTTCGAGAAAAATTGCTAATGATTTCTGTAGTTTTTTCTCCTCTAAAATTCGTTTTTCTTGAATTTTTTTAAAGCTTCTTTAAACAGAAAATAATCGTACTGCAATATCCAGCTAAATCTTCGCGCGATGAGTTTACAAAAACTGATTTAATTTAATGGTTTGAGCGAGCGTAGGTAAAGCATTAAGGCATCTGCTTGCTGTGGCGCAATCATTCAATGATTTTCAAAACAAATCGTAATAAATTATGTTCTATATTCATTCAAATATTGTCAAATTTTCGGTAAAGGAGTCAATAAATCGTGCATTTCAAAATATTTAATATGAACTTTCTCGATTTACCGTTGGAGGCATGTTGACTTGAGATAAATTACAAAGTTTTGCCTGATTGAGAAACTTAGACTAGAAATTTATATCAGAAAATGGCGGCTGAGGGAAATCACATTTAAATTGCTTAAGGTTTTTTGAAATTTACTAATTCTACAAAACCGTATTTGCACAGGAATGTGAATCTAGTTTCCATTTGAATGCAGATAAGGACAATTTATTTCAAAATATATTACTCTTAAAATATCCACATTATATTTGATTTTTTGAATTAATTGGTAGCACATTCATAGAAAAAAATCATGTTTCATTCACGATTCCTATAAATTTTCTAATTCCTGTAAAGAAAAACAAATGGCTACTGTTTTATATTTAAGAATATTGTTTCATAAACCGTAAAGTAAAAAAATGCGAAAAAAACTGTATGCCACATAGAAGAGCCCCACTCAAATATATTTCTGTTTCCAAGTACTGCTTGGAAGCAATGAGCGGACTGATTTCTTTGCCAGCTAAATCTTCGCGCGATGAGTTTACAAAAACGGATTTAATTTAATGGTTTGAGCGAGCGTAGGTAAAGAATTAAGGCATCTGCTTGCTGTGGCGCAATCATTCAATGATTTTCAAAACAAATCGTAATAAATTTTGTTCTATATTCAATTCATATTATTACTTGATTCTTAAACGTTGTTTTAACGCAAACATAATTTACGATTTGTACATTTGTATAGATATATATTAATGCAATTAAGAATGAAATTCATTTATTAAAAAATTATTGGGCAAGCACTACTTACCTTGCTTACACGCACGAGCCGCCTATGTTTGCCTATTCAATAGTTATGTAGGAAACACCCTGCAATTTTGATTATCCAATTAAGAACGACTTAACTAAGAATAAACTCTCGAAAAATAACGAATTAACTTGTAAATTACAATTAAAAATTCGAAATTTTTATTCCCGTTTACACTTGCAGCTTTGTATGAAACACCCTGTAAGATTTACCTTCGAATTCAAAAAGCCAGGTAATCCAATGTAGCCTCTTTAATCAAATGGCTTCCAGAGAATAATCAAATAACATATATATATATA
>CABFPE010000494.1:109545-122872 GCA_900660155.1 Hofstenia miamia
CATGTTGTTTCAATTTGTGAAAACCAGAAGAAATGTTAATTCGCTTGAGATCCCATCGACATTCAACCATCCGATCATCGCCATCCACAAGGCGTGCCCACTGATAACTGGCAATATTGTGCAATGTAGCTTTGCAACGACCCATTAAATCTGAAATCACAATTTTGGGTTATTGCATATTCCTACTGCACTGTTTCTTTTGGAACACCCTGGACATGAGGAATAAAAGGTAATTTGCGAAAATACAAGATTACATACAAGACTTCAACATTAAAAATAGTTACAATAATTACAGAATATAAAAAAAATCAAGGTAACCGCGTCCCTGGAGCGATACACTGGGACAGTACTGCTTGGTGCCAATTCCCCCTTGCACTGCGTCCAACCGCGAGCCGACGAACACTATGGCCCGCATGAGGCTTTGGCTCTGCCTCTACATCGGTTGAGAGATCAGTGCGGGTCCAGTCCAAACAGTCAGTAGATTATTCTGAGATATTCTGAAAAAAGTGACTGTAAGTGACTTTCGAAAAAAAAGTGAGCAAAAAGTGACCAAAAGTGACTAGTCACTTAAAAGTGACCAAGTGGTCACCCTGCTATGATGTAATATGATAAAGCCTCCATACATAACACCTAAGGAATAATAAACAAGAAAAAACATGAAAGCAATGCACCTAGCTTCATTTTATATAATTTAGTAAGAAAAGTTTTGGAGAACTTCTCTTGTTATTATTGTGAAAAGTAATCTTGTGGCCATTAACCCTGAAATTCATTTCATTTTTAAATTTTGAACAGTTTAGACTCTGAACCAAGTGAGAAGAATTCAACCTTTTCATCTGTAGTCTTAGGAGGAACTTTTGACCGCTTACATGATGGTCATCGTCTTCTTCTAACTCATGCTTGTGCACATGCTGAGGATACAATCGTTGTTGGTGTAAGTTTCGCAACTTTTTATATTAAAATTTTATTGTACATATAATTGTACTTTATTATTATGAAACATATTTTAAAAAATGTATTCATATATTCTGAAATAAAGCAGCCATTTGCACATTTTGCCATCAAAGTTTGAAAATTACAATTGGCCTACAAAGGATTTGTAACCTATAAAGTAATAAATTTCTATTTCAGAGGAAAGTTTCTTTTTAAAGTTTTGATCTGGTTTATACGATAACAAATAATAAATTAGTCAAACACCAAGATATAAGGGGTATCCAATATAGTTGTAAAGCTTACTTTATATCCTGGTTTATACGATAACAAATAATAAATTAGTCAAACACCAAGATATAAGGGTTTTTATTTCTATTAAATTGACCTCTATTTTAAGAATTTAAAGACACTTTTTATTGGAGAAGAGTTTGAAGGGGATCGCAGTTATGAGTACATGTAGTCAATTGTTCAATTATATACGTGTCAATAATTTTCCTTCCCTGTTTCCATAAACGTAAAATTCTCGAAACAAATTTACATTCATCTTAAACAGCAGATACAGTTTTAGGGCACTGTTGGGTAGCACAAATTAACAGTTTATATAACGATCTATGATAAATCTAGGGGACATGAGATAGATAAAAACAAAAAATACATCTCTTGAATTTTATTCCAACCAAGGCCTGCTAGAAACACGGCCTGGCGATTTGCAGTAACAATTGTAAAAAATGAGGCTGAATAGTTGATAGTAATTAAAAAAATATATAGACAAAAATGAACACTAAATTTTTGAATTAATGTAAAACATTAGTAAAAATACAAGTGTAATATAAATCAATACAAAAGTTTATGAAAAGAGCATGAGTTATTTCTTTAATGATGTAGATTTTTTAAATAAATTCACCTTGGACAAATTTAAATCGTCTTTTAACTTCTTCTGAAGATTGTTAAAAAAGATGTTTACACAACAACGTGCAATAGTGAAATGTAAATAATCTTGATGGTTGGATAGAGCACATCTTTCAGTTTGAAAATCAAATGATTTAATAAAAGGTAACAAGACCTTGATGGAATTTGCCAACAAATCATTGTTAAAATTGTGCACTAATTCATTTTGATTTGTTACTAGAAGTTGAAAAATGAATTGAATAATATCAAATATATCCTTAGAGGGATTGACCTTTCACGTGGTGGACGTCTTGAGGGAATAACCACACTCTAAATTTTTATACATTAAAAATAATATTTAATCTAAGTGAATACAAGATATTTAATAATCAATGATAAAATGAAACGCATGCACAAAATTTGTTTGATAAATAATACAGTATAACTAGTCTTTATTAGTAACTATACTAATTTAAATTTGATTCATGAATCTTAATTCCCAGTTATTTGTCATAGTAATATAGAGTTAAGTTATATTAAAATCTTCTCAAAAGTAATATTCTAAAAAATGTTAGCTTCGAAATCAGCACAAGAAAAACAGTTCAGTCAAAAAATATATTAAATCATTTACTGCTTAAGTTAATAGTGAACATATATACAATGCATTGCTAAACGCCTGCTGATTTATTCTAAAATTTTTAAAATTTTAATTATATTTTTATATATTAACAATGAAATGAGTTTCCTCACCTTTGTACTATGAGGGGCATTGAATATTGTTGGTAGACTTCCCTTTTTCAATTTTAAGCGACCTGTAGGAGTACGATAAAAACATGAATGTTCATAGTGATCTTCACACAACGATGTATGAGCTGTAATAATGAAGTCTTTACGATTAATTTGGTTCTTCCATTTTTCAAGAAGTTCCTAATTCTTAGGCAGGGAAAACTGCGTCTTTTTTTCTTCAATGCCATCGTATCCAGCTTACAGTTAATTTCGCAGCATTTCCGACCCATTATAGTGCATTCAACACAGGCAATTAGTTAATAATTGTCAAGCAAGTGAATAATAATTTAGCATGGTAACATTTAATGCTCCCTCTTGCGGGAGAAGGTCAGCCTCAAATATTATTCTCTTTACTGCAAATCGTCAGGCCGTGTTTCTAGAAGGCCTTGTTCCAACTCAACACAATCCAATTTTCAAACTTTTTATGGTTTACTTTTAACCTGTTCTTATATACAGAATTCAGCTTTTTGGTTTAATAGGAACCAGTGAATGTTTGCGCTATAAGGGAGGTTCGCTATAACCAGGTACATAATTAACACGCCAACATTTTTCAATTATACGTTACATTAATTTAATGAATTGCTAAATTGGACAATTCGCTTGTTTAATACAAGTCCATGCAATCTAATGAACTTTATGTGTGGGAAATATTAGAAAACAAAGATTTGGCATGCTTGTAAAGGAATTGTATCCTCGGGATCTAGATTTAACTTTTCCTAATATTGAATCGGACATACAATCGCTACAAGAAGATGAATGCGCAACGCACTCCCTTTGCTTATTTGGAATTGTCACTGAGATTGCCAGACGTTTAACAAAGTTTATAAACCGAGTGAATCATCAAATAATATACTACTGTCCGATGATGGAATCAAAGATGTTTGAAGATTTTGCCGGTTCATTGCGAAGCTTTGGATTTGAAAGACACCGACATGTTCTCCTTTTATCTTCCATTAACTCAGATCTACAACAACATTGTTATTGTGCTACGGATGCTAACTCCATGGAGCTTTATGAATGTCTCAGGGGAAATTCCGTTTTGTCGCCTCTATTCTCCGATCTTTTCGTTTTTGCTAGGTGTTTGGTTGAAATAGAATCCTGTTTAAACAATCATTTATTGTAACCAAGTATTAATATTTTTAAAGTTTTAAAGAATAAGTAAATCATTATCGTTAGAATATATTTTTCTACAATTTTTTGATAAAGGAAAAATGATCGAAATTGATCAAAGTCCGACCGTTGTTTCAGACTCTGGCTATAGAACCAATTAACGTTTTCTAATGATTTGAAATTGGGGTGTTTCTCTTTCTCATCGAGTTTAATAATTTTATCTCATAATTAGGGAAACTTTTTTTGACCTAAAAATTTCAACTTTGACCCAACCCACTTCGAAATTTGACTTTATTAACCTAGTAACTACAAATTTGACGTCATATTTTGACTTATAAAACTTTATAAGACGTAATTTTTAGCATTATACAAACTAACAAACATGGATAAGTTTTGAATTATTTATCGCCAGCATGTTTATAGTGAAAACATATTAGCGATATGTTTTCTGGTAGAAAATTACTGTAATTTGCCAAATTTT
The DNA here is from genome assembly GCA_900660155.1 of Hofstenia miamia. Lineage (NCBI taxonomy): Eukaryota > Metazoa > Xenacoelomorpha > Acoela > Hofsteniidae > Hofstenia > Hofstenia miamia. The sequence continues at coordinate 113,741 of CABFPE010000494.1, forward strand.
TTTTCAATTGAGAAAAACTTCTTTCGACACAAGTACTTTTTGGTTGACAGTTTTGCAGAAGCCTGTATTGAGCTGGAGAAACTTGTGCGTTTTGTTGCTTCATAATGTCCATGAAATTTCATACTTCAATACGATTGTCAATATACGGACGGATGAATCAAGGAGATTTTTCAAAATTAAGCGTTTGCAAATCCTTTGTAACAGAAGCAATTGTGTAGTCACCTGCCTCCATCTTTTTTATTAATTATGCCAGTGACGAATAGCATCTCACAATGCCTAGCAAATCTCCCCCTTACTCCTTGCTTTAAAACAGATTCCTTCGCCCGTTGCACAAGTATACTAGAACCTTAAAAATTGCTACTATGTCACTGACAGCTTTCAGCCAGCCTCCCATCTAGTAAGTACTGGTTGAGAAGGAGCTCGAATTTCTTGAAACATATATCGTCGCGCTCCATTTTTCATAGTAGCAGCTTTTATGAGATTGTCAACAGAAACGAACTGTGCTTTGAATTTATGGGCGCGATTGTGCATTAGATGTGCAACGGAGGTGATATGGAACAGGTTTTGCTAAACGGCCTTTTAATCGTTTGACCTGCTGCTTTCATATACGATGCAGCAACCGAAAGAAGCAAAAAGTCAACATTTACAAAATTTAAGTCGCGAATTATGCTGTTAACAGCTTGAATAATAATATGTTTATTTGGAGGCGATTCAAGAGACTTGAATGCTACCATAAATGTCTTGACAGGTACCGCTACATCGTCAACAAGAGTTTTGTAGAAACTTCTTACTTTGCACTTCAGCTTCATCAACTACAATAAATATATTTTCGCTGCCAATATGTCTCGCACGCGAGTCACTCCAGCGTCCACCATTTCAGTTACTTTTCTCCAGCTTGTTGTTTCATTAGGGGCGGGTGTCTCATACTTGAGAATAACTCGCGTAAAGCAGGATTACGCAGTTTCATAATCACAGATAATTTCACAAAATTTATTCTTAGAATACAGATCATTCTACAACTTAGAATCCTGGAGATGTTTTCTATTAGTTTTATAAATATTAAATTTATAAAATATATAGCAACTACTTTGGGGGCATACATGTTGACAGGTACTATGGAGTCATTATACCGTGTTGAAACTGTTCTTTGATAAAAGCCATCTAGATATGATCTAATGATATCTGTTTACAAGGAACTACTTTGATGGGGGTGCTCGTCTATAATACATAGCTGTTTATCGGCTGAACTGTATTAAGAGCAATGGAAAAGTCAATGGAAATACCATGAACATCCCATCAAGTGTTGATGAAATCCGATTTGTCAGGAATGCAATAGAGTCAGAAATAGACCTCGAAACCTGATAAAACAGTTTTCATTTGTTAATTCACAACATTCTAGTCACATTCTTCTCCATACCATCGTTTACACGATTAGCTTACCCTTATGACTTCCCCTTATGCAAGAGAAAACTTATCGTGTAAATGCAAATTTGTTCGAGATAATTGCTTGTGAGGGAAAATTTACGACCTGTGATTTATTATAACTTGTTTGTTATTCTCCATTATTTTATGTTTTTTGTTGGTCCATCTCCAACAAAGTGTGGAACAGCTAATACACGTTTGGTGTCGTTGCAAGCTGGAACAACACGTCCATCCTGCTTAATGTAAATGTATTCTGGGTACTTCAGTACCTAATACTGAAAATCTATTTCCTAGGAAATTGAAGTGTGGGTGTTGCATTACCCACTTGTCTAGGTTAACACTCAAGTCATTCAAATTTTATATACAAGCAATGTTGATTGAAAAACTATCAACAAACATGTGTGTTGACTAAACACTTTAAAAAACGATTCAGCAATTATTTATAGAAAATGTACTTTTTACATATTTTTAAGCCACAAATTATAATTTCTAAACTTATAATAATAATAAGTACCGTACAGATGGGCAACTTTGAACAAAAAACATTAAATTATTTATTATCTAATAAGCAGTTTTTTTAGTTGATTACAACATAAGGATGCTTAAAATTCCAAGTTTCATTTGCTTCGTTTCTGCATTGCATTTGCTGCAGTCTGTTTTGAAGTGTAATGGCTGCAACCTGTTTTTGAAAAAAGTTACATCATTAAAACTAGATTGAATGTATAATTACACCATGAGGCCATGAGTTCTAACTTGGTGTCATTTGACCCAAACTTGCTAACTTATTGTTGCTGAAGGATTTTATCTTATCCTTTGCAGTCAGACCTGCCATATTTATAGTTTTAGTACCTATACTGATACAAAAATACTACGGTGCCGCAAAAGTTATATTGTTGCTAAATTCTATAAATGTCGGGGCCTCAGAAAGTGCACCACCAACTTTGTCTACATAAACTGCATGTGCACCCTGCGCTTCGATTGGTGTATCATTAGTCAGTGCCTTACCAAGCCTGAGAATATCCATTATCAGTAATGGTAAAGTAAAAAGTAGCAAAGCAAAACCAATATGTGATGAGTTCCAAATTGCCCTTCCATTAGAGGACTGAATTTAATGCATAAAAATTGGTGCCCTCGAGAAAGGTGTTACTTTCATTATCACATCTAAAGGAAAATACTTTTGGAAGCATTGAATTTCATTTCATTCATGTAAGCTACAATTATGCTTAATTTTTGGCTAAACATAGAATTCATACTAGATCATCATATTAACTGAGTGTTGTGCTGGGCTTTATCAAAATGCTTATATGCATGTTACCTGTTCAAACCGGTCCGCTTTAAGGTAATTACAATTCGGTAAATTGTGGATTTTTAAAAAATGATTACTGGATATTGCATTACTCTTGCAACAGGATTAACATAGCGAAAACGTACAAACATCAAAGGGATGTGCATGTGCACGTATAAGGTTGGTAAATGTTTTGATATGAAATTTATTAATAGCAAACCTTATTTTAAGGGTTGAGTTTGTATTTTATAGGTAACAAGTGATGAAATGGCGGGTAAGAAGGCGCTCGGATGTTTGATCAAATCATGCGAAAGTCGAATGTCAGATGTAGCGAAATTTATTACAGGTTGTAAACCACATTTAAAACACATTTTCGAACCGCTTAACGATATGTATGGCCCGTCTCTTCTTCCTCAATGTGAGGCAATCGTTGTGTCAAAGGAAACGTCCAGTGGAGGTCCTCTTGTAAATGAAAAAAGGAAATCTTTAGGACAATCTGAAATGGACGTAATTGTTGTAGAATTAGTTGGGGATACAAACTCTAAACTTTCGTCTTCAATTGAAAGACAGCAAAGCTTAGGTAATATTTTTCTAAAATATTTTTATATTTTTTACATTTTGAAAGTTAATTGTACGAATTTGTTTCAATTTGATTTCCATCCTATCATTAAGTCTTTGTGAGTGTACATCATCGATAACTGAGTCGTAGCATTTTCGCCTACATTCCTTATATCAATAATATGTGTCAGAACTGGGTGAAGAGTCTTATGAATATTAGTTAATAGCGTTTGATTGTGTTTTTAAGCTTAGTGTGTTTATTTTAATCTGAATGACACTGTAATTAGCTTTTCGTGCTTTCAAATGTTAACTATAATTGTATAAAATTATTCTTAATTGCTTGTAACCTTTTCAGTAATGATTTGTCGTCATTGTAATTTATTGGTTACATCATTTTAGTTACTAAATCTGAGTTCTAAGGATTTCTTTTATTCTTTGCAATGAAAAACCCGTTTTATCAACATTCATTTTGCTCTGTACAGTATGAACAATTTTATTACCGGATTATTTAATAGCAATTATTAAGAATGATAAGAATTTATGATTGCATACTCTTGCAAAAATAATTCAGATATTTTTTACACATCAAAACAGCGGTTTTGGTTTTTTAGATAGTATCGGTATTAGAAAACGTTGTTCAAGAAAAGAATGCCTTTCTAATGTATATTTTATAACATTAAATTTTGTTGTTAATCAAATAAACAGTTAAATTTCAACTTGGCAAGCATTTTGGCGTTTCTTCAAGAATACTAGTCTACTGCTTCTGCTAAAAACTGAAAACTCGGTTTTCATGTTTTCTTTTAGTTAGGTGTCGGTTTTGAATGAAAACCGCGGTTTCGGTAATGGGTGCATGGAAAATATCAGTATTTTTAAAATTGGATTCATTAAGATATTCCTTTGAAGGTTCTTTAACGAAAGTTCCAACCGCTGATCCCGTCACTCGGCCATATCTCATTGGAATAAGCGGAGGAATGGGAAGTGGCAAATCATCTATATGCAATCATATCTCAAATCTCGGTGGTCATGTCATTAATTGTGATTTAAAAGGTCATCAAGCTTATAAGTAAGCCTCTTTCTTAGTCGTTGATATTAATATCGAGTTTTATATTTTTAATTATTTAGAAAAGGTCAACCTGCTTATTATAAACTGATAGAAAGATTTGGAGAAGTTATACTTGGAGAAGATGGTGAAGTCAACAGAAAGGCTTTGGGGTCCATTGTCTTTGCTGACAGTGAGGCTCTTGGTGATTTGAATAAAATCGTGTGGCCTGAGATTTGGAAATTAGTAGTTGCAGAGTCGAAGCATTATGATCTTGTTTTTCTCGAAGCTGCAATTCTTCTTGAAGCTAAATGGCCTGTACATGAAGTATGTATTCTAAGATATTACATATTTAGCTTGTCACTGTAAAAATAAAATGTCCTGGTAATTCGTCACTATTTTGGGTGGGCGTACCTTATTTATTTTAAAGCCGAATAGAAATAATTTAAGATGACTTAAGCTCACTTCACGGGTATATTTGTGAAGTTTAATTTGGGTTCACATAGATCTCAAATTAATAAATTCAAGGATATAAATATGTCGTATTATAAATTCAAAATATATCTTGTCGGCTTTCTTTAAATATGAAATTTACTCTAACTTGAAATAGGATTTTTCAGAACAGATATTTTCTCGCATAAGCAATTTACAAGTTTTGATTTTATATTGGGAGTTTTGTTCACGTATAACGCTCTCTTTTGTTTCAATTCGATATAAAGATAGCAAAGACAAAATGATGCATGAGCTTTGATTTCAATCCATAGTCGAACACAACCACGATGCTTCTGTGTTATTTCCAGAATCAACTTTGATAACTGATCTTAATTTGGAATGCATTTCGAAATACTACTCAATTTACCAACTAGTATGTTGTGACTTTCATACGATTTTGCATTAGGTTAGCAGACGCAAGTGAGATATGAACTAATAATCGGCTATAATGTTTCGTTTATCATTCAAGAATGTAAAAAGGAACAATCTAGACCCATACTGGGATACGTATATTCATGTTAGAATTTAGGTGATTCAAATATATTAACACTTTTAAGATAAGATCTTTTACATTTAGAGATTTTTCTTACAATTTGGAAAACTGCTAAATCTCCAAATAACGTCGATAAATGTACAAAATTGAAAAAATACATGCAATATGTTCCAGAAAATTTTTTTTCCAGACTACCGATATTATTGTAGCAGTGTTCATTCAGTGATGATAAATTTTATGCAAAAGAAAAGAATGCATGGGTTAACTGCTTCAATTACGAAGCTATTGTGATTACTGCAGATAGATGAGCTTTACCTACCCAATTAACTACTTTAAGTCTTTTTTAATGAGAAAATTTTGAAAGTAGAAATTGCTTTTCCCTGTTAAGCCCAATCGGTGCTGGTAGACTATCAGCAGTAGTTTCTATCTGCAATTTGAAATATCAGCCTTTTTATTCTGCATTTCTTGTGTAGCAAGTTTTTCGTTTTTGTAACCTGGAAATTTCTTATGCCATATTTTCCATTCCTCACGATTCTTACGAAATAGAATTGCTCATATCTAATGTTTTCGATTGCGCTATAATATATTGAAATTGCTTTCTTCTGAATTAGAATTGTAAATATACGTTCTAATTTTGATAATCACATTTTGGGGAACCTTATGATCAACAACATTGTGGATGTTAGAGTACACTGTTCAAATTTTCCTGAAAATTTCTAAAAATATATGCATTGTAAGAATACAGTGCAGATTTTTTGTGTTTTAACAAAATTAATGTTTAGGTTTGGATATCTGTTGTGCCGCCTGAAGAGGCGCATCGTCGCATTCTAGCACGAGATAAGCATTTAAATGATGAACAAGTTCGCAAACGAATTGAATCTCAGATGACAAATTCAGAGAGAATTCAACACGCAAATGTCGTGTTCTCCACATTGTGGTCTGTAGAGGAGACTCTTCAGCAAGTGTCTCGTGCTTGGAAGGATTTGAATTCAAGGATATTTACTAATTCCTGACAAATGAAAAATTTGTATTGTAATTTGAAAAATTTTATTCTGAATTTTTTATAAGTCATAACAAATTTTTAACTGAATTATGTTTTTGTATTTTTCGTGAACAATTTAGTAAATTTAAATAAAAGCATTCAGATATATTTCAACTTACAAAGTCATCGTCAGTTTTACAAATAATTCCCTCTAATTTTTATTTGATTTTATAATAATATTTTATTTCGCTAAATCTTAATTATTGGTGGCAATAGTTTATGTATGTATCTTTTCATAATCAATAGTAACGTATATCTTTTGTATTTAGGCTTAGTTGAAATGATCTAATTAGAATGCTTTCAGCGATTTTAAGATATTTTGCATCAGTATTCTTTAAAAATTTTTACATAATAACTTAGTCCAAAACTTTTTAGGTGAAATGTTTCATTTTTAATTTTCGTTTTTTATTTTTCATTTTCGTTTTTCACTTTTCATTTTTCAATTTTTTTTTTAAAAATTTTAAAAATGGAAATTGGCAAAATGAAATTTGAAAAGCGAAAATGAAAAATGGTAATTTCCGTTTTTCAATTTCAATTTTCATTTAATCTTTCCAAATGATCAAAATGAAAAACGAAATTGAATTGGCCACCTGGTACCTGCATAGTCCTTAACACTGGTGATTTTGTATTTTCAACTTTTGGGTTGCAAAGAATATAATATTATAATATAATAATTCTAAAATTGCAATCCTCTAAGAACCAAAATATCACATTATTGCCTTTTATGTAATACATGTTTTGAGATGAGCCTAATAATATCAATGAGCATTACAAATCTGATAAATTACTATAGGGACTATTTCAATGAGTTATAAAATGTGTATCCTAGCCATGATTTACCAGAAATATATTTTACGTAAGGAAGGTTGTTAAAATCTTAGTAGTGGATTCCAAGTTCGAATTGCTAAAGCAATTAATTGTTTTAAAACTTTTTATAATTAGCTTTTGTAAAGAGGGTTATTTCGGTTTATAAGTAAATCCCGGTATATTACTCGTATAATCTATTATAATGGGAACAAAGAATTCATAATGACGAACTGTCTTGGAACGAGAATTGATCTAGAAAAGTAATGCTTAGCTTAGTTTTTGATGAGGTTTCGTTGAGATATTTAATTCTCAATTTAATTGAATGTTTTTCTTATATAACGCATCGATTAATTCAATGAATAATATTGTTGCGTAAAAGCATGAAATAATTAAATTATCACAAGTGGCAATTGCCTAACTAGTATTGCCTTGCTTTTTATATCTATAGGTATTTTCCAAACCTATTGTGCTCCGTTATTTGTCATGTAATAATTGTTCGAAAACTTTGCTTATAGGAGCATTAATTGAAATTTGCGAAAAATTTTCCTCAATTGATTGGTCGTTGTAAGATTTAGATAATCTGGGAAGTAATTTCATTTTATACATTCATTTAAAATTAATGATTTCGTTCTTAGTTAGAAGGCCATTGCACATTTTCAAGTAATTTTGATGTTTTAAAACATCAATTGAGTTGAATTTCGATCGCTTATAATTTATTAGTTTCCATTTAAAATTTTGATTTTGGAGATTTTTGATGAATTCTTTGAATGTACTACGACTTTCAATGTTAGAGGCAATTCTAGCTTATTGTATACCGTAAAATTCTAGGTGTTCGAGAATTCATAAATTGTTTGTATCATTTATTTTTGAGAAACAGTTTTGCAAATGTCAGCTATCCAAGGTTTACTGGAAGCAGTATTGTTTGTTTTAGATTTCTGAATTTAACCACTATTTTTTTCAGTGCAAAATATGTCAAAAAACGATTAAAATTTTTTTTAAGATTTTACTTAATTTCATACAGAATACACAGAAAACCAATTTCTGATTAACGATATGATTTAAAATTATTGATATTTTGAATGCACGGTACACGAGTTTTGAACAATTTATTGTATTTTTTTGGAGCTGAATCAGACTTATACAATTTGATAGATGTAAAAATATTTCAGAGAATGGAAATTCTGAAGTGTGGATTCATAGCAGAATTGGAAATGAGCCCAACTGGATTGAACAGGACAATTACAACACATTAATTTTGGTATGAATTTTGCTATTAAAATATAATCCAGCGTTCTTACTACAGTATTTGCCCTGCATAGATACAAATAACACGATCAGATATCCTAATAGCACAAGCAAAGTTCCGTATAGAATATGCATTCATCGGAAGAAATTTGAAATATTTTAGAATTAAATCAAGCATCATAATAGAACGATATTTGGTTAAATAATAATAATAATAATAATAATAATAATAATAATGCTAACTTCAGTGATTTCAAGTAGGCTGGCATGTTACTTAGAACAGAATAGGTTGATACCAGAGGAGCAGATGGGATGTAGGACAAAGACGAGAGGATGCAAAGATCAGTTGTTGATAGACCAGGCAGTGGTGGAGAATTGTAGAAGAAGGAAGACAAACTTGGCAATGGCATGGATAGACTACAGGAAGGCATATGACAGCATATCACATAAGTGGGTATTGAAGACGTTAGAGGCTAATGGAGTTTCGCAGAAATGGGTTGAGTTTCTAGAGAGAGAGATGGGAAAGTGGCAGACTGAGATAGATGGGCATAGGTTGAGGTTTAGACGGGGTATATTCCAGGGAGACAGCTTAGCGCCACTACTGTTTGTAGTTAGCTTAATACCTATCACAGAAAAGTTAAAGGAGACAGGCATAGGGTATAAGATGGAGAAGAATGGTAGAGCAGTGAGTCACCTGTGGTACATGGACGACCTGAAGATGTACGCCAGTTCAAGGAAGATGTTGCAGA
>CABFPE010000494.1:123872-147728 GCA_900660155.1 Hofstenia miamia
TATATATATATATATATATATATATATATATATATATACAAGCATATTTTGTGTAAGTGAGAATAAATTATTGTATCTACATTCTGAATGGATATCTTCTTTTTGTTATCTGAAATTGGTGAATATCTGATTTCACATTATATTACAGAAATTGCTACATCAGTATGAAAAAGATACAAATATCACAAGAAATGTCAAATAGCACAAGTGCTAGCAGTAGTCTGATCTATGCTATCCAAATTATACCTATTTTTTGTTTTATATCTATTTTTATTGTATTTTGTTGTTCTATACCTTATTCTTTGTATTCTTTGTTATTTCATTTTTTTGGTTAATTATTTGTTAATGACGCAATTATTGTACTAGTTGAATGTGATAGTTACAACTGCTACACTAATAATGATTTCTTCTTTTTCTTTTTCTTCTTTTTCTTCATGAGAACTAATTTAAATGTATAATAAACAAGCAAATTAAAAATTAGAGTATTTTCGACAAATTTGCAACATTGTAATTGCACTTGCAGTCTTGCATGTAACAGGAAAATGGCACGAAAATGAAAATTTCACCAAGACCGTTCACTTTGTGCTGAAGCATAAGCCCTATGCACATTTTATGTTCAAAGGTGTCGAATAGCCATTTGTTTTTAACCCGTGAAATGTCATGCCGGTGTCTAAGTGACCCATGTGCCGCTAATTTTTTGATCAGTGATCCGGGACCCATGCCCGCAGTTATGTACAAGAGGCGGCAAACAATTATATAAACAAAAATGCAGATATTTAATTACCAAGTAAGTACAATACATTCGGTTTATATAATATAAACTTGAGGTGTACGGGACCAGTTATGTTTGGTCCCGGTGCAGAAGGTTTTTTTCGGTCAACTTCAGTATCGATGCCTTATAGTTAATTTTTGACCTGGTAGTCACTAGCGTATTTAATTTTGCAACTAGAAATCAAGTTAGAAAATATTTTATTTGCAATAAGTTGCTGAAGTTTAACACATTAAAGTTACAACAAAAAACATATTCAAGCTATTATTTTTTTAAAAAATAGAATTTTTAATGCTTAAAATACTAGGTGGGTCCCAGTCTCGTAACGTATCTGGCACAAAGTTTTTTTGGTCCAAGTGTCTGATTCCTGTCCCTGTAGGATTAGGTATGTGTTCGGGACCAGGTAGCGGTCGGCCATACCTAATATAAACATGGATACTAATACTAAGGGGGAGTATTTATATCTAAATTTTCAAAAACTATGTAAATATAAATGCAATTTATCAAAAATGTTAAGAAATATTTGATGACCCCACATTATGAGTTTATTACATACCAAAAACTATATTGATTCTTAGTGCTTTGTGTCAAATTTGGTGCGGGTCAAGTGAAAAAATTCAAGTAACCAGTGAACAGCCAAAAATAGTGATTCATTTTAACAGTGACCATAATGACGCGAGGACACCACTGATATCTTTACATAACAATGGCCGCCTAGACAATAAATTGGGGCAATCATTTCTTCAAAAATGATTCCTAATTTAGCTATTATCAGTGGTACACGCTTTGTCATTTTTTTCCTTATAGCTGCCTACCCGAACACCTCCTGATTTTGAGGAAGGTAAAATATAATACTAAGTGCAGAATTTAGTAATAATTTTTAAGTATGTAATTTTTCATAGCACCATTTTATTGAATTTGCGTAATTTTAGGGGGCCCGGCTCCCTTCTGCATCCGCGCTTGAAAATGAGCACATTCAATGCACGGATGACTTATGATATTTTTGTATATTTGTACAGACAACTCTGTAGTCAAAGTAATAAAAAACATTGAATTAAACTTCGATTCTTTAAGCAATTATTTTTCGATGGATAAATTACATATTAATGCTGATAAACCAAATTGAGCACACTAAATCTTTCCCCAAACTCATAAATTCCTTTAATTATGCATTGACAGTTAATGATACGAAAGTCTCTTCAATTAGGATCTTTATGTACTCAGGTGTAGCAGTTGCAATGTCACATTATTGCTCAGCATTTACTACGCAATTATATTATACAATTACTAAATACATTTCAAATTAGTTCATTGAACTATAGAAGTTTCTTGTCCTCAAACCTTAAAAATTAAAATTGCAACAAAAATTAAATCGAATGCAGTGCAAAACTCTAGCTTAACTAAGAAGCCATTTTAAAACGATTAATTCAAATTCATTATAGAAGTATGTAAATTTGTAAATATGTCAAGAGTGCAACCATGTGAATGAATAAAAACAAGCATGATAAAAGGTCAACAGTTTCCAATGTGCAAAAACACAGGAATAAAATGCAAAAATCGTTTTTAAACTCAGATATATGTAATTAAGCATTTGACTTTTGAAATCTATTTATTTACATCACTTGAGAGCCATTCCCTTGAATAGCGTAGAATGTTCTTACTAAGATTAAGAAACAGGGCAGCTGATCTGATTAATTATGAACAACGGGTTAAACTAATTTAAATGTGGTTAGCCTTTTCAGTTGATAGTTGATACCAAAACATAGAGTATATTACTTAAAAATATAAACGTTTTTAACATAATTGCAATATTGCACATCATTGCATATTCAAAACAAATGCAATCACTCTACTATGAAACTTACACGTTAGTATCTCTCAGCAATGATTAACACAATATCTTTGATTTTTAGCTCTAGGCCATAGCCTATGTCTAGGTTCAAGTTTGGCATTGTGAATTCAAATTTTCATGTAATATATTCATCCGAAATTTAGTTTACCTCCTATTCACCTTTGAAGGGGCACCCTAAGAACTATCTCCATAAATATAGAACCTATGTAAATTATAGTGAAACAATCGAATTTAGGGTGAAAAACTTATTTAATCTTGAAAGTTTTGCATAAATGTATTCCGTTTTTTCAAAATATTACCGCTCAAATTTTGCTAAACTCCTATTACATTGTTTGAATTTACATTAAAATTCGTGATGTAATAGACTCTTAATAATTCAAAATCTACTGAATGAATTTGTACACAAAATTTGAAATAATCTATATTGTTGATACTGAATTCAATATTTTCACGATAATTTACATAACATGTATATTTATTGAGAGTTTTTAGGGTTCCCCTTCACAAGTGAATAGGAGGAAAACAAAATTTCAGATGGAAAAATTGCGTGGAAATTTTAATTCACATTGCCAAACTTGAGCCTAGTGCTAAAAATCAAAGATATTGTGTTAATCATTGCAGAAATAAATTCTGAAGATGAGTGTTGCAATACATGTGGCAATCTGCATAAAATTTCAATTCGGTTCATAAAGCAATTTTATGGGCAAACGGATGTCCTCTTGACGACCCAAAGCACAAATGGAAAATTCACCATAAGATGGGTTAATCTTCAACCGTACTTGTGTTCACATTTCAGTGATAAAATCATAAGACTCGGAATTGTTACATTTAAATTTTAAATTTCAAATACCACCACTCGGAAATTACAGGGTGTTTCAGTCAAACCTGGCTGATTTCAATCGATTCCCATTTGACCCATGATGAAGATGTTATACCGGAACTTTTTGCAAACAAAAGACAATACCTGGGAATTTTATGTCCGTATGCTTTTATTTACTTTTATTATAATTTATGAGTTCGATTTATCGTCACGATTTATGAATAAAACAATGAAAACTATGGAAATTAAATGTAAAAATTTATTGCTTTAAGTAATGGAACAACAGAAACTATATAAAACAATGAAAACTATGGAATTTTATTCAACATGGCGTCCGCTAACTTCCAACACGGTATCGAGTCGTGCCTTGAACGCTGAACAATCACAACTGAGCGATGCTGTTCAAAAAGCTGAGCAAGGTGAAATCGCTGGACTGGCGTGTAACGTTTACTCATGATTCTGAAATGAAATAATGAAAAATAAATCGTTATTTAAATAAATTCGTCTCATTATTGGTCCAATTAGGAACCAATCATATTGACAAAACATTCATAACTGAACAATTTTGTTAAAGAGAATGAATGCTACAGAACAAATAATCATAGGAAAGATTCAAATATAAATTATGTGTGACTTACCACATACATAATATCAATGTTATTTACAGCCTATATTGATGAAATTATTCAAAAAAAGTTTTCTAACATGAAATTTCCCAGTATTCTTTATTATTTATTTGTATTGGCATTGACTTCTATAGAACTATAATTGAATTTACACGAACCCGCTGAAACTGACCAAAATACCACCACTCGGAAATTACAAAAATGCAGAAAACCTAAACACAAAGTAAAAGACTTACTTCTTTGAAAGAATTGTCTTTCTGTGAAATCCTGGAAAAATTTATGAATTCCATTGTAATGACTATGTTAAGACTATATTATTACTTTTACATACGGTTAAAGAATTACTAAATTTCCTTAATTTCAATTTTTTAATAGTATGTCATAATAACGAAATCATTTCATCTGGAACCGAGCATTACGAATGGAAATCTTCCATTCCACCTGAGTAGTAATTACATATTAACGTACTCTATTTAAAAATAATGTCCTATTTTTAGCTACACGGGCGGTAACCTACATAATTAGTTAAGGAATGGCGTTAGTGCCGACTACCGTTCAATTAACAACTAAGCGGTGCAATAAATTTTTCCTTTACCACAAAGATAAGGGCGCATGTATCTTCTACTAAATTTAAAATTCCTTTTTGCAACACCTCGTTTTGTAAATTTTTTCTATTTAAATTGAGCGATTTCTGCTCACTAGAAGGCCTAGCTCACTAAAAAAATGCTTCATACCAAATCGAGAACAGCAAATTGAATATATTTCCTAATTTTTAATGATTGTACAGTGGAATGGTTTTCCCTTTGTCTACAAACAAGCCTTCGGTGTGCGTCTCTCAATAATTTCGGTACTGCTAGAGCACTTAATAATTAAGGTTTTTCTAAAAGTTAATATAATCTAATTCAACGTCATCAAGAGGCTAGTTTCTCGAAAAAATTCATATTTTGCGAGTTTGGTATGAAAAAGCATTATTGTACACTTCAAATTTCAGGTATTTGTACAAAATATATTTCACTAATTTTTTTTCTCAATACTGAGAAGACGCACTAAATTTGAAGTTCATGTACTTAGACATTCCTCCCTCAAATGTTTTAAAACCTATCTTAACTACACAGTTTAATCGGCCCGGCTTTGTCAGGAATTTGTGGAATGCAAACTTGTTCCATCTTAAACTTCAATTTGTCTGATGGAGGTTTGATGGCTTGTTGGATGACGTTTTTGACCTGGCGGTAAACTGTCAAACATTCGACAAATACTTTGTTTGACAAATATCCGTCAAACAAATTTGATAGTGTATCAACCATTTTAATTTTTTTAATTTTTCAAGTTTTATAATCATAAGGTCTAAAAAGTTACTTAAAGCTTGCATTGGATCTTAAAACTTTATATTTTTAGCAAAAAATTAGTTATAATTTTCATTCCATTACTGTCATGCCGTCGCTTCGTAAATTTCAACGAAAATGCCTTTGAAAACCTTCATAGATAGAAATAGGATGAAATTAAACTTATTTTTTTGCAAAAAATATAAATTTTAAAAGCAATACACACATTAAGTAACATTTTTATATATTGCAATTACTAATTTTGAAAAAATGACTCTAGGCTTAAAGCAACTTCTAATATTTATGCTGAATTTTTTTATCTAACAGCTCCAATTAATAAAGCATGTACTCTGGAATACATGTAGTTAATTGAAGAATTGAAGCCCATAAATCACTAAAGAACCTTCTTAGGAATATTTTTTTGTGCTTAGAATGGATAACGGTCAGGTTTCACATGCATTTCTAATATATGGCCCAATTTACTAGTAACAAGCCTAACATTTATGTTAATGTGGAAACGCATCTGTTTGAATTTTATCAATTGGACGTCAGATTTTTCAATAAAATCAATCATTATTAAATAATTAGTAAAATAACGCCCTAAGAATTCAAAGAATTGGGTCTATATTGTAGGTATTTTATAAATCAATGAAAGACAATTAGAATCTGAATAAAATAAATTTGGAAAAAGTGGTGTTTTGCTTTCTTGTATTAGTTGATAGTAATTCGCAGCTGTTTACAGCTCAATTTGTCTTAATTGACCACTTGATTTCGAAGTATTATATTTCATTGATAACCACCATAATGTGGTAAATTTCTGAAAATATACAACAACGTCAAGGTATTCCAAAATTCCGGCCAAATTTATAATAAATTTTATGCTTACTAAAATTGTTCAAATAAACTCTCCGTTATAATTTCTATAAAGGACTATACATGGTTTTCGTTATCATCCGATTATAATAGCATGCCATGAGTTTTCAAAAGTTAGAATAGCTCTCGAAATTAATATAGAATTTAGTATGGCCTTTCTTCTACATCAACATTGTGAATGGTCTGAGGCATCGAGACATGCTCCAATCACATGTTTGCCACAAGCGAAATGGAAGAAACGGCTGCCATTTCATACTAGACTGTGCTCCTCTACATGTCAAGGCTGAGATGGTGGAAATCTTCAAGAACACTTTTAGCAAAAATGCGTTATCAGTTGTGGTTTCTGACCAGCCAATTCTCCTGATAAAAACCAGCTAGATTTTCACGTTTGGGGACGATTACGTGACGAAGTTTACTTGAAAGGAAGAGCAAAGAGTTTAGAAGAATTGAAAGTGAGAATCGAAAGTGCAATCGAGTCCATCTCGGAAGAAGAACTGCAATCTGTTTGTAATGTTTGGACAGGAATCTATCAAATTAGCTTGCTTCAAGCAGAGCTTGCATTTACTCTATTAATATAATATTTATAATCAAATTTTGATTTTATTTACTCTCTGTCGTCGATATGAAACACTGCTTCTGAAAATCAAAAATATGATGAAAATTCAGCTTGCTTTTCACTGATGGGGGAATGCATACCCCCTCAATCCACCATTATGCCTGAAAGGCCAATAAAATATCGCATATACATTTGATTTCAATTATTTCTATTCTCAACAATTTCTCAGAAAACATAAGTTTCTGACTCAATTCTCAATTCTCATTCCCCAATGAATTCAACTGAATCATTATTAATTTTACAAGAAGTGATCATTCATTTTATCTGGCTTTGAACAATTACATCCATTCAAAATATTCTCATTAGAAATTAATGGGAATTCTGAAAAACAAATTCTGATTTTCAACATTTGATAAAGNTCAAACATTCGACAAATACTTTGTTTGACAAATATCCGTCAAACAAATTTGATAGTGTATCAACCATTTTAATTTTTTTAATTTTTCAAGTTTTATAATCATAAGGTCTAAAAAGTTACTTAAAGCTTGCATTGGATCTTAAAACTTTATATTTTTAGCAAAAAATTAGTTATAATTTTCATTCCATTACTGTCATGCCGTCGCTTCGTAAATTTCAACGAAAATGCCTTTGAAAACCTTCATAGATAGAAATAGGATGAAATTAAACTTATTTTTTTGCAAAAAATATAAATTTTAAAAGCAATACACACATTAAGTAACATTTTTATATATTGCAATTACTAATTTTGAAAAAATGACTCTAGGCTTAAAGCAACTTCTAATATTTATGCTGAATTTTTTTATCTAACAGCTCCAATTAATAAAGCATGTACTCTGAAATACATGTAGTTAATTGAAGAATTGAAGCCCATAAATCACTAAAGAACCTTCTTAGGAATATTTTTTTGTGCTTAGAATGGATAACGGTCAGGTTTCACATGCATTTCTAATATATGGCCCAATTTACTAGTAACAAGCCTAACATTTATGTTAATGTGGAAACGCATCTGTTTGAATTTTATCAATTGGACGTCAGATTTTTNAAGTTATCGGATGAACAACGACATTGTCAATTGGTAATGGATATATAATCGGTATAGCATTTGAAGCTCGTTCTCTTGTGGCGATCGTAAGCGTTAATAATCATTTTTAAAACATAGAATGTGCAAATCATTTTAAAACATATTTGCTAAGATGCTAAACTACATTTACAAGTATGCATTAGGAAAAACTTAATGGAAATGCACACAAGTAATATTCTAAAAAATGCTATGTGCAAACTAAGGTAATGAATAACAGACTATATGCAATTATTGACAAAAAGATAATTTGCAAGGCGTAAGAATAAATTATCTCAAGCAAATGACTCAGAGGGAAATATATGCTGGAAGCACAAGAATAAATTATCTCAAGCAAATGACTCAGAGGGAAATATATGCTGGAAGCACACTTTCACCAGATAGTCAACACAAATCTCCCACTTATGTTTACCGCTTACCAATTAAAGATGGTAATGAATTCCGCAGGTTTTCTTATATCAATCTTGAAAACAGACAAAATGGCCGATGCATCGTCCACGTATTTCTGTATGAATTAGGTTAAAGATCTGCAATGTAAAATGAAGAATGCACGTCACATAATAGTAATTCTTGTGGAATACCGCTTTTAATATCAAAGGTATTGTTGTAACAATTGTCAAATTTCAGGCAGAATCTTCCTTCATATAAGTAATTCTTGATCAATAGGATTCTGCCAGTAGGAAAATTACAAGAAACCAATTTCTTTATCAAAATTTATGTGGTTGACACAATCGAAAGCTTTAGAATAGTCACATAACTGTAATATTAAGGANAATAAAATCAATCATTATTAAATAATTAGTAAAATAACGCCCTAAGAATTCAAAGAATTGGGTCTATATTGTAGGTATTTTATAAATCAATGAAAGACAATTAGGATCTGAATAAAATAAATTTTGAAAAAGTGGTGTTTTGCTTTCTTGTATTAGTTGATAGTAATTCGCAGCTGTTTACAGCTCAATTTGTCCTAATTGACCACTTGATTTCGAAGTATTATATTTCATTGATAAGCACCATAATGTGGTAAATTTTTGAAAATATACAACAACGTCAAGGTATTCCAAAATTCCGGCCAAATTTATAATAAATTTTATGCTTGCTAAAATTGTTCAAATAAACTCTCCGTTATAATTTCTATTAAGGACTATACATGGTTTTCGTTATCATCCGATTATAATAACATGCCATGAGTTTTCAAAAGTTAGAATAGCTCTCGAAATTAATATAGAATTTAGTATGGCCTTTCTTCAACATCAACATTGTGAATGGTCTGAGGCATCAAGACATGCTCCAATCACATGTTTGCCACAAGCGAAATGGAAGAAACGGCTGCCATTTCATACTAGACTGTGCTCCTCTACATGTCAAGGCTGAGATGGTGGAAATCTTCAAGAACACTTTTAGCAAAAATGCGTTATCAGTTGTGGTTTCTGACCAGCCAATTCTCCTGATAAAAACCAGCTAGATTTTCACGTTTGGGGACGATTACGTGACGAAGTTTACTTGAAAGGAAGAGCAAAGAGTTTAGAAGAATTGAAAGTGAGAATCGAAAGTGCAATCGAGTCCATCTCGGAAGAAGAACTGCAATCTGTTTGTAATGTTTGGACAGGAATCTATCAAATTAGCTTGCTTCAAGCAGAGCTTGCATTTACTCTATTAATATAATATTTATAATCAAATTTTGATTTTATTTACTCTCTGTCGTCGATATGAAACACTGCTTCTGAAAATCAAAAATATGATGAAAATTCAGCTTGCTTTTCACTGATGGGGGAATGCATACCCCCTCAATCCACCATTATGCCTGAAAGGCCAATAAAATATCGCATATACATTTGATTTCAATTATTTCTATTCTCAACAATTTCTCAGAAAACATAAGTTTCTGACTCAATTCTCAATTCTCATTCCCCAATGAATTCAACTGAATCATTATTAATTTTACAAGAAGTGATCATTCATTTTATCTGGCTTTGAACAATTACATCCATTCAAAATATTCTCATTAGAAATTAATGGGAATTCTGAAAAACAAATTCTGATTTTCAACATTTGATAAAGTTATCGGATGAACAACGACATTGTCAATTGGTAATGGATATATAATCGGTATAGCATTTGAAGCTCGTTCTCTTGTGGCGATCGTAAGCGTTAATAATCATTTTTAAAACATAGAATGTGCAAATCATTTTAAAATATATTTGCTAAGATGCTAAACTACATTTACAAGTATGCATTAGGAAAAACTTAATGGAAATGCACACAAGTAATATTCTAAAAAATGCTATGTGCAAACTAAGGTAATGAATAACAGACTATATGCAATTATTGACAAAAAGATAATTTGCAAGGCGTTAGAATAAATTATCTCAAGCAAATGACTCAGAGGGAAATATATGCTGGAAGCACACTTTCACCAGATAGTCAACACAAATCTCCCACTTATGTTTACCGCTTACCAATTAAAGATGGTAATGAATTCCGCAGGTTTTCTTATATCAATCTTGAAAACAGACAAAATGGCCGATGCATCGTCCACGTATTTCTGTATGAATTAGGTTAAAGATCTGCAATGTAAAATGAAGAATGCACGTCACATAATAGTAATTCTTGTGGAATACCGCTTTTAATATCAAAGGTATTGTTGTAACAATTGTCAAATTTCAGGCAGAATCTTCCTTCATATAAGTAATTCTTGATCAATAGGATTCTGCCAGTAGGAAAAATACAAGAAACCAATTTCTTTATCAAAATTTATATGGTTGACACAATCGAAAGCTTTAGAATAGTCACATAACGGATAATCTAAGAAACGCGATGTTTTCGAGTAATTAGTTTAAACCACAGATGTAGTAGTTTGCTCTATATAAATATAGACCCACTAAAAATTATGATTCTATTTATATCAAGGCATTCTTTGTATGCAAAATTCCTGTTCTGATGCTTACTGTCCTGCTCGTAATATCCTACTTTGTCCTGTTCTGTCTCATCTCTATAATTACTGATTACTTCAATTGTATTGCCATGAAAAGCCACTGTTTACATTTACTTCAAATTCAATTATCTTTTCAATTCAAGGCTACGTTTAGTTATTTTAAACATTTTACAAATTTACATATACTTAAGATTGCCAAATTGCATTTGAGAACTGCATAATATTATCTGATTTTACATAATTTATTTCTTAAAATCGCATTCTGATTCAACTACAGTATCAATAAAGGAAGTATATCAATGTATTTAATTCTTAATTTTAACTTTTAAGATAATTTCAAATACAAATTATGGTTAAAGGCAATGGAATGGTTTAGTAGAATTTCTCAGATGTATTGTTGGTAGATCGTATAAACATTATTGAGTCTAACATCTTAATTTTGCATTATCATATCTTAGAAGTAAATTATCATGAATTGCTCGAAGTGTTTACATTTTAATTTAACTAAGTTGGTTTCATCCTCATTAGTAAAGAGCGTTGTCCATCATACTGTTCAAATACTTTTAATCAGTGTATTCAACACAGAGAATGAAGCCCAATCGAGTTGTAAAAATTGGAATTCGCTGGTTGGATTATGATTGCTTGAAAACTTTATATCTGGAAAGGTTATTGATAAAATATTGACGTCAATGCTTCTAAATTTATACATCATTGGAAAAATCCATTATATTTAACAAAATAGATTATTAACATTTATTTCTGATGAGAGTCAAGATTGATTACCTGTGATGAGAATTTGGCTTGTTGATTAATGTTATTGAAAACGGAAACCTATGAATTTCCATCAACAACAAATGACGCCGTAGCACCATAAAATGATTCATAAATTGAATAATAATGGTATTCAAAATTCCAACTAATTTTTTGTATTTACAATTCGCAAGATGAATATTCAATCTATAAAAATATATAGCATTTGGATAAAATTTCATCACAATATATTTTGCTCAAACGCAACAAGCACATTTACATAGAGAATTATGTTGGTTTTATATTTTTAATATTCAATTAGCTCTACCAAAGACAGTACGAACGCTTTTTGAATAATAAGTTTAACCCAATAAACAATTTTAGTGATAATCACGTGAAAAACACGTGGAGAATGACACTAATATTAGTGTCTAACACGTGGAATTCACGTGAAAGTTCGTGTCTATTCGTGGAAAGTTCGTGTCAATTACCATGGCCTTCCACGTGGATTTTACGTGGAACTAAACACGTGCGTTTTTCGTGTAATTAAACACCTGCATTCAAATGAAAAATAATTGCAGACAAATCAACACATTTTTAAGTTACTATATTCGCGAGTGAGCATCTTCATCAAAAGTGCTATACAATTGCAACTTTCCAAGATGTGTGAATGAAAGCTGAATTGCGTTTTATATTGATCGTTCGTCCCTTAAATGATGCATAAAATTTAATAAATTACATAAGGCACAATTTTTAGATTTCCATGGAAAGAGAAAACAAAGCATTGCATTTCAATGTGAAAAACGGGACAACAGTTTACTTAAATGAGCTATATGAGTATTATTAATTCAAAATTATACTACACACCTTTTCATTATCTCCCAACAAAATGCATTTAGGTGATTCTAGTGAAGTGATTTTCAGTATCTAAATATTTTGTGAGTCAACAGGAAAAATTTTTTACCTTTCTGCAACATCTGTAGAACAATGAATTTGCAGCAGTTAAAATAGATTTGTAGAAATCAAACGACATTCTAAACAAAGTTACTAGAAAACGATTACAACTTGCAAATATATAAATCGTAATTCTCATTATTGAAACTATCGTCCCGCACATTAAAATTTTACGAATTTTGGTATATCAATATTTATCAGTTTAATAATGGCTACATGGAAAACTAAGTAACAAATTGGTGACTAATAGAAAACAACAACAAATACAAAAAAATAATAAAAAGTTATTTTCTTTGAAGACGTGAAGGCGCATGCTTGAGCCACTCTTTAATTCGTGTTTCAACCAATGCTGAATTCACCCCATGCACTTGAACTACTGCATCTAAAGGTATTATGAAATTAGAATAAATCTTTTTTTAGAAATAGATACATACACATGTATTTGCATAAAAAATTATAACCTAGAAAAGCAACAGAATGCCAACATATATATATCTGCATATTATACATATAATTTTAAAAAAACACACGGCAAATAGCAGTGCTGATTTCCGATGAGGAAAACGATTTTTTCCCTTTTGTTCCCGACCAATTCAACATAGATGCCAAACAATCTTTCATTACAAATTGTAGACAACGAGTCGTCATTTCAGAAACACTGACGCCGCCACATAAAATCAGTCTGTTTTTCTATAATCATAACATAATATATGAAAATTTTAAATCTTCATACCAATAAATTTTGCTCCTCTTTTGACGATAGAATATTAGACGCTGCATATAAATCATCTAAAGTCTTCACTGAAAAATCAAGAAGAAGTTGAGCTTTTTCACTTCGAATGTTAGCACGAAGTATATTGGTCAATTCCTGCACCATTGATCGAAGTTCCGAATTCTAGTAAGTGAATTAGCAGCATCAAAACAAGAAATTACTTACCTGTTCCAATTGGTATCGAACATAGTCCTTAAATGACAATCTATCGACTAAATATTAAATGGTAAATAAAATACAAAAAATAAATATTACGATTTCCAGGTAAATCCAAATTACTAATGCAATGTTCATTTTGTGAAACATGCGGAGTGGTTTCACACGTAGCAATTGGCGTAGAAGAAACCGTTGGAGCAGTAAATGAAAGCTCTTCAAACTAACAAAAACAGTAAATCATAGAAAATTATTTGCAGCATACATTACGACTACTTTCAGCATCTGAATGCGTATTTAGCTTCAGTTTTTTGGCTCGTTCGTCTGAAGTAGAGCAAAATTCAGAGGATTCTGAAGCCTTGGCTTCTAGTTGTCGAGCTTTTGCGTAGGATTCTAAAATATATAATAGCATTTAATAAATCAAAAATGCCTACGGATGCGCGCTTTCATTATCCAAACTTCATATGAACGCCAATTAGCTTGAGGTTTTTCATGCTTGCGCGCCAATCTTGAAATTGAATGGCTTGATGTTGGCCAAAGACAAGTACCGTTTTCGAAATCAATCCATCTGCTGGATACCAAAGAAATCTCATTTGTCTCAACAAAATTGAGCAATTGGAATCCATAGACTAAATCACTTATACAATCAAAGAATTGTGAAATTCATGTTAAAATTAAAACAATAAATACACTCTACTCATAATCAAGAAAGATATACCTTTAATTTTAATTGGATTGTAAATTTCGTATGAGGCCCGTAGACACGGGGAGATGAACCCCCCCCCTCCTTGGAAGGTCAGGCAACTCCTCCAGGACAACCAACCTAAAAGCAAACTTGTCATGTAGAAATAAAATTTCTTAATTCAATTGTGCTTTCAAAAATGCTGTGAACTGCATTTCTAAGGTCTATTTTGTATATATTTCCAAAAAAATTTCACGGCTGCTGGCTTGTACTGTACCGAAATGGCATTTCCTCATATAACATAAAACGATATATTTGTAGCATTATGTGTAGCGCTTTGTAACCCGAATAATCTATTTTTAATGAGGTATGCAATATTAAAAATTGCGATTTGCTGACATTTAAATGAAGTTGGTTTCTATCAAACTAATTTTTCATTTCAATGAGATCAGCAGTTAAAAATTTTGTGCACATGAGCTTATTCAGGCAACTAGAATAGATGTAGGTATCATCTGCATATTGTATTATGTTACAATGTGAAAGAGAGTCTGACAAGTCATTTACGTATATGTTAAAAAGTAGTGGACCAATTATTGATCCCTGAGGAACTCCTCGCTTACTATTCATGTAACAGGATTGGTAATTGCCAACTTTTACAGCCTGGTGTCAGTCACGCAAAAAACTTTCAATTAGAAGTATTGCTTCAGGGGAAAGATAATTTTAGTAGTATTGACGAATTCTGAAAAATCAAGGTTTTCGTTGAAGGTAACACCGAGATAGGTGGCTTTTCTGATGTTCGTGAGTTTGTGATCATGAATGTTGAGCTTAAACTGTCCCGAATAATCCAAGAAGCAAATTCACTATTGTAAAAAATGCATACACTTTGAGATTGTGATGCTCCTCAAAGCATTGCTTTAATTATAATTTGTTAGGAAAAGCCAAATTTGCATACTCTGTAATCCAAATATGAAGAGAAACCTGACAATATAAAAGACGAGCACAAAGTTGTTGTAAGATAAACTTGTTGTCAACAAGAAAAAATACAGAATACAGCAGTTAATAAATCACATTCAAAATTCATGAGAGGTAGAGGAGGTCTTATGCACTATATATATATATATATATATATATATTAAGAAAATGAATGAAATTCTTGACGATAAAAGTAAATTTAAAATGATTAAAGACAGTTCAAAATTTAAAAAGAATATTTTTATTCATGAAGAAGAAGTCTTTAATAAAAAACTATTGAAACTAAAAAACAATATGGATATATCGAAAGAAATTTACAGAGAAATTCATAGCATAGGAAGTCAACCTCCTAGATTATATGGACTAGCAAAAATTCATAAAAATGATAAAGATCCTCCTTTTAGGCCTGTACTGTCAATGATAAAATCATACAATTATAAGTTAGCAAAATGGCTTGATAACATTCTTAAGCCATTCATTCCAAAAGAATACAATTTAATAAATACACAAGATTTCTTAGATAAATTTAAAACTGCTTTCAATTCCAACAAAGAAAAAACATCAATTATGGCAAGTTTTGACGTTAAATCGTTGTTCACGAGTATACCTGTTGAAAAAACTATTAATCATATACTCAATCTCATTCCTGAAGATAAAATTATTGTCTCCCATGAAACTCTAAGACATTTACTCAAACTAGCGTGTTTGAATATTAAATTCATGTTAAATAATTGCGTATATGAACAAATCGACGGAATGGCAATGGGTTCACCATTGGGTTCAACAATGGCTGCTTTTACCATGGACTTGATTGAGTCTAAATTTAATTCACTAATCAGTCCAAAGCCATTATTATACTTAAGATATGTCGATGACATTTTTACATTATTTGAAAATAAGTTGGAAATTGAAAATTTCAAAAGATATTTAAACAACCAAGTTGAAGAACTGAAATTTACCGTTGAAATAGAAAAAGATCAAACTTTAAACTTCTTAGACATATCAATCATTAAAAAAGAAAAAACATATGAAACCAAGTTATACATAAAATCAACAAATACAGGATTATACATACCTTATGAATCACAATGTGATATGAAACATAAGAAAAATACGATTAAATGTTTAATTGAAAGAGCCAATCAAGCATCATCAAATTATAACAACTTTATTGAAGCAGTTAATCATTTATATACAATTTTAGAAAATAATGGATATCCTCACAGACTGATTAAAAGACATGTAGATGAAGTAATATTATTAAAGAGTAACAATCATAACCAAATCAAATCAAAAGAAGAACCAAATTTAAAACAAATATATTGGAAACTTCCTTATATCAGCAACAAAGTTAAAGTTTTCCAATCAAAGATAAAGAAATTAAATTTTAAATTGAAAAAATCAAGAATAATACCAATTTTAACATCATTACAAACTCAAAATATTTTAATAAACAAAGATCCTGTAGCAAAGTTACTGTCTTCTTCATTGGTTTATAAATATACATGTGAAGATTGTCAACAATCTTACATCGGAGAGACACGAAGACACTTTGCTACAAGAATTCAAGAACATATTTCAGGTCATCTTAAATCAGAAATTTACCAACATCAACATCCAATTAAAAAAGAAAATTTTGAAATATTATTAAAAACAAACTATCTGATAATTGCAGAATCACTATATATAAAGAAAGAAATAAGATCAAGATTAATGAATAAGCAGAAGAATAATTATAACATCAACATTTTCTAATGCATGCAATTTTAATTAATTTTAAGTGTAGTTAATTGTAATTAGTTTTCCTTCCAAATTTGTTCTGATAAAGATTTTGAATCGAAACCGGTCGCATTTATGAAGCTCAGTAATTTAATACTTTCACTTATATATATATACATAAATTTATATTTTTTTCTAAAAATTCAAACTGTCCATACATTTTCGCAACTGACAAATGAGTGTAGGTGCAACTTCAGAATTGCTTCTCAGATTTTGATTACTGTCAGTCATTTTGTTTCTTCGTGAATTGGAGTGCATCAGAATAGGGCAATCTGAATTGAGATGATTCATGTGATAATCAGCGAGCTCAAATGCATTCAACTAAGATGCATAGTCCCTTCCAACTTGGTTATCAAAATGGCCAAAAAATCGTAATTTATTAAATCAACAAAATTATTCACAAAAGAAGACCGTAAATTGCTTCAATTACGAGCGTCACATTTTCTTCCAATGTCTTTCACAACGTATAGATATAATAGATAATATTATAGTAGATAATATTGGAATAAGTTGGAACTGACAGCCCATTTTCAATAAATTCGTTACGTCGCATGCTATTCTTCATTATTGCACACTTGAATCTTGCAACAACTAGATATAAGCGAAGAAATCTTTTAGGGCAATTGTGAATTAAGTTAACGTTGGACATAAGGTCTTTAGGATTTATCCATTCTTAATCATGTATAGTGAGCTATTGGATTCAAAATGTAAAACGTTCTTTCATGAAATGGCAAGTTAACCTTCTCATTAACTCTGTACAACACTAACAAAGCCTCACATGCACTAGGGCTAATGAGAGCATTTAAGAAATGTTAATTATTTGCATTTGCTTCATAACCCATAATTGAAGCATGCTGATTTTATAAATCTTTTCTTAATTGATGTTATTCGGACTTGGGCATTAAATTCTTTTAAAGCACTCCTGCATTTATATATATATTTATTTAATATAATATTTATATATTTACAAAACTAAAGTTGATCAAAAATAAGGTTACAACATAAATAAATATGTTATTTATACGCAGATGTAAATTGTCTAGATTGTGGGCTGTTACAAGAAATGTACCATATTATATATGTAATAGTTTTTAAATATTTCATTAAGTCTCTACTGAAAATTCGATGAGGTAAATAAAGTTCTACATCAGTGCTTAAAATAATTTAATTTGCTGAATACACTATCTTACCAAAATAATAATAATGATGATGCATAAATCTCCGGTCAACAGACGAACTCCACAATTGGGAATGTGTACTTGAGTAGTGGCAGTATAGGGTCCACACTGACCAATGAAAATTGCGCAATTGGACAGATGAGCAGAATAGAGCAACATTGGAGTGTAACAGATGAGGGGGATTATAGGAAGAGAATGTTGGAAGAATGGAAGAAAGCAGAAACAGGTTTAGAGGTTACAGAGCACAGGCTTGCAGGACAGGTGAGAAAGTTGCAGTTGGATAAGATTAAGGACAAAAGGAGAGTTCAATAAGCTGACATATTACTTAGAACAGAACTGCTTGCTACCAGAAGAGCAGAAGGGACATGAGACAAAAAGTAGAGGGTGTAAAACCAGTTGTTAGTGGACCAGGTGGAGAATTGTAGGAGAACGAAGACAAAATTAGCAATGATATGAATAGACTACAGGAAAACATATGACAGAATATCACATAGGCGGGTGCTGAGGACGCTAGAGGCCAATGGAGTTTCATGGAAATGGGTTGAGTTTCTAGAGAGGTAGATTGGAAATTGGCAGACTGAGATAGACTGGTTGAGGCTTAGGCGGGCAATTTTTCAGTGGGGCATCTTAGCAACACTAATGTTTGTAATTCCAATTACAGAAAAGAGACAGGCATGGGGTATAAATTGGAGAAGAATGTTAAATCAGTGAGTCAATTATTGTACATGGACATGTATGCTACTTCAAGTCTAGCTTCTGACAGTACTTCTAAGAATTGGGCTTTTGCTCGGTTTTACAAGCTCATAATGTATAATGGCAATATCATTGTTCAATGAAGTTTATTGACGGCAACCAAAATTTGTATTTTTTTATTGCTAAAATGAACACAACTTTCCTGTAGGGCCTAATGTATATATATAACTACATATATATATATATATATATATATATATATATATATATACCATGCTGGCCATAATATTACGGTTTTTGTAAAAAAATTGTTTTTATGAAATCCAGGAGAACAGTAACATTTTATGTTATATTTTAGGCACCAAATGAGTAAACAACAATAGAAAGGCTAAAGACACTACAAGCATGTTAATACTTTTTAGGACCACCTTTGGCAACAATCATTGCCGCCAAGCGATCACCAATGCCAGACAATATTCAGATGTGATTTTTTGACACCATACCTGAGTAATTTTTTGTCTGAGATCGCTCACTGATGTTGGTTGTAGAGCAGAAACATTCTCTTTGAGCGTGGCCCAACAGTTCTCAATAAGATTAAGGTCAAGAAAACTGCCATTGTTGGGATGTCTAGTCCTTGTATTGCTCAGCAAACGCCAGCCTATCTATAATGTTCTTCAGAGATAGGCAAGGAGTGCATGCTGGAAGGTAGGCACGCAATGAGAAATGGACTTGTAATCTTCGCAGCACTGTTCTGGCACTGAAAGATGATGATGGCTTCAATTGGGATGCAATAAATGACGATGAAGCGGTGGGATCAGCAGTTGCCAGTCTGCGCATCATTCGATCACTTGTTTCTGATGTTGAACGTCTTCTGCCGGTTCGTCTTCTTACAATGTAGCTGCCTGTTGAGCAATGACGTGCCAAGCACAGTGATTGAAGCACTGTTGTACTGCAGATTCGAAAGCACCTAACCGCTGTGCTATATGACCTTATTAGTCTGACCACCTTGCTTTAAAATCACCATTTGAGCCACTTTTATAGGTGAAATACAGTACTGGAAAAAATAATTTGGCAACCCATGATTTGTTATAAATATTTCTAAGAAATTGACGCCAAGAATGTATTAGTTATACAAGTTTTCTAATTTTGCTTAAAAATTAATAGCCAATTGTTATTCTACATATTTTATGGTATTAGACATACACATTTTCCTTTCTTAATCAAAGTAACACTTAGTTATAATTTTAGGCACACTCTATCCAATGAATGTTCATTATTTATTCAAAATAGCAAGGTGATCGAATACATATTTCCAGTATTGTATCCTTTGTGCGTCCCATGACAAAAAGAAAAAAATGAGTGGTGTGCACATGTAAGCTTGTATAAGTAGGTAGATTATGTACACCACGCACATACTCGTATGCATGCTTCTTTAATACCACCGTTGCATGAGTCATGAGACATTACGAATGCCTATTCAGCACAAAATACAAAAACGACACTTTTTAGAAAAAACCGTAATATATATATATATATATATATATATTGTGGCATTGGCACGACTCGTGAGTTCATAATTTCGCAAGTTAACGAAGTTACCGCTAGAGGCTCACTTACTAGCAATTCCTCTCTCCTCACGTTCCCGCGTACAAGCTGCCTACGTCACTGCGCCGTATTAATTAATTTTGTTATTATGCGTACAGTGGTTTCTATATATATATAGGGCCCTTGTGTGCGCAAACGTTAATAAAAAGTTTCTTAGTTCGTGCAGCACATTACTATTCTTGCTATTACTACTTAAATAGATGGCCATGAGTAGCTAAGTCTTCGACGGAGATGATGGGGAGGTTTGCAGCGTGCAATTCAGACGCAGGTCATTCTCGTCTGTCTTGTGACCGCTGCGTAAACCCGTTAATTTCTGGGGCTTAGTTCTAATTGCATTATATACGTGTATCCATTGCCTAATTAAGCTGGCCTCTGTAATGTATACTACTTTAAATAGCTTATGTGTTATCGGTGCTCTTGGATGTCTTACCTCAGCGAGAGTAGATACTATGCTATCACTACGTTTTTGCTTTCTTGTATTGCTAACTATGATGATGCTAGAATATATATATATATATATATATATATATATATATGTACATGTAGGCATATGATATGCTTATTATATCAGGCGTATTCTACAACTAAAACCCGCTTTGATATAAAGGGCGCGTTTTATAAACGAAATGAAACAAAATGAAACACTATGTAAATACACATATATTTTCAGCGAAATTAATAACTTCAATAAATATTGAAGCATGTGAATATTCATTGTGAATTATCAGTAGTTTCCAATAACTATCCATGAATGTTTATTACATTTTGATGGAGATTATTCGCTTATTTACACATATATTTTCATATAATTGCAAGGTGCTTCTGAATCATCGCTTTTATCACAAAATAATAATTTTTAGGTGTGCACCTAGTCAATTTAACGTCGTTGATTTCAAACATCACATCCATTTTGATGAATATTGGAAAGTTCATAGATTATTCTCATTTATTGATTTTTCACTAAAAAGTGATTTATTTCATAATAAATAATATTAATTACGTTTCAGGGAGAACTAAATGGATTTAATAGACCATGTCACTGAGAATTAAAAGAAATACATATATTTTATAATCGCGTAAATTTTGCAAAGTGCCCCAAAGAATTAGTAAAGTTAAATCATCAACTAAATGTAATCAGCCAGCAGCCATTCTGATAGAAATGTATGTTCACTACTTCAAGGTTTATATTCAAGTATTAGCATTTATGGATATAGTTAAGAGTGGCTTAGGATAAAAAATTCAACTGCAAATGTCATTTTTACTTAGATCTCAATTAAATTCAAATTATTAAGTCTTTTACTGTCACCAGCCATCGGTAGAAAATTTTTTTTGAAAAGTACTTGAATCTATGGTGTGAGCTTTGCATTTGTTTATTTTTGTGAAATCAGATAATGCATGCAATTCTGTTCATTTACTTGTGATATTTTTTCGCCTTGCATTTGACCTGCAAAGGAAGAAATCGCATCTTGTTGGTACGTTACAGTTACCATGGAGTAGAAAATCTAAATGATAACGTTTTCTTATTTTGCTGTTAGCAGCTAAAGAAGCTGTTAACAAGAAACAGCAACCATTTTGCAGTTTACAACAGCTGCTAAAAGCTTCGATATTGTTTTACTTAATCCTTAGATAGACTAGATGAAAATTCGTAGATAGGCTCTGACATTGAATGGATAGGAGCAGGGCATATGCTGGGTTTTCTCGACGAACTTGATCATGTGAAAATATTGAAAAATACACTCTAAAAATGCATTTCCCGATTTTTTTATAATTTTATTTAATGTTTTTGCAGAAATTTTTTTATTTAACCAATCAAGATCAGCTTTGAAAACCTGACGCGGGGTCATTCTACCTTGACTCCCCTTGTGTACGCCGCTGGATAAGAGGCAATAACATTGTTTTTAAACAGAGTTAAAAGAAAAGCAATGTACTGTGAAAGAAACTATTAATAACAACTACTAAATCGGAAGTTGAAAACGAATTTTAAAGTGGGTAACATATCTACAAAACCCATAACAAAAAACAAATGCATGTATATACATGAATACAAGTTGTTTACTTGTATCACTATTCAAATCATCTAATATCATCCTACCTGCTGCTTTATAGATATTTTGAAAATTGTACCAAATGAAAAGGTGATCATCCGTTTTAGAAGTTGATAAAGAGCAAGAAATGAGAAGTTGATAAATGTGCACAGCACACAACACAATTGTGAAGTGACTCAGGGTAAAGAATCATGAGTCTCAAAATATAAAACATAATTTATTCGTTGAATCTATCAAGGGGGATTGTGGATTACTTGGGGCCGCAATGAGCTTTATCAATGATTACAGCACTGGTCTGAATTCTTGTGCATCTTTGATGGGATGTTTATTGGATTGAAAGACATTGATAGTGTGTGAACAATACAGATAAAATTTAATATGCAAATATGGTTTCATTGTATATGTGTTATTTAAACAATACTTGTTTACTGTTTGTGTGTAACAGCTTGCAGCTATTAACAGTAGTGCTGTTGGGAGCCTTGATGATATTCAAACTTCAATGAATCTGCATGAAACTAAATTTCTTTTGGAAGAGAAAAAATCACTCATGCTTTTTGACTTTTTACAACATGATAGTGAAAAAAGTAGTTAGCATACTAAGCAGTATACATGACATTTGTGCCATTAGTAAAACTGAAGAGAAATTTCTATGTAAAGCCAACTTCTACAACCATGCGAATGTAAAAGACAGCATCACGCAGAAAATACTAATGTAGGATCTCATCAAAAATTGCCCAGTACTTATGCTTTGCAACATGTTAGACATCACGATCTTAAACAACTACATTGGGTTTAATATATTGCTCCTATGAATAAGCAAGAGAAGCTTATTTCTTTAATTGTAGCAAAAGAACAGATTTTGCTATCTGTTTAGTTCAGAAGCACTCATGATATTACTCAGAAGTGGAATGTCAAGTTTATAACCATCAAAATTCATTTAGAAATTATATTGTTGGGTCGAGTACTGATGAAAAATATGGTTGCTCTTTGTATAAATGTGTGTAGTTTTTTGTGATTATAAATTCATTTCTATTCAAAGATAGTAGCTTTTATCTAATTTGTAAGAATAATAGTGCTAAGTTGAGAGCCATCAAAATGACTGCATTTGATAGTTTAGCTATATTTTTTCACATCCGTTCAAGTATGAAATAACCACGGTTTTACAGTAGAAGTTCAAAATATCAAAAATATTCAAAAATTTTTGCATTCCTGAAATAATGCCATTTTCGAATTGAGCGACTTTAAATGGACAATAAACCTGATTTTCAGGTTAAACACCAAAACATGTACCCTAACATAACCTAAACAAAATTGGAAATCTATAAAGTGCTGAATAAATAAACCGTAGAAGGCACTTTGTATGTACACAAGCGTCTAAAATAAGTATCTAAGTACCTAAATATTATATATATATATATATA
>CABFPE010000494.1:151017-168653 GCA_900660155.1 Hofstenia miamia
CCGCAAGCTTCTGAATCAAATTTTGATTGCATGCTATATGCTGATGACACTCGTATTTAGTTATATTTAACGCTATTTTTCCTATCCTTTGTCCACTGATATCAAAATCTCAGAATGGATTCATGCCGCATAAATCTACTGCTCTTTCCCTTCTACAATTTCTCGATAGTGTCTATTTTCATTTTGATCATAATGTTCCTCTTTTTTGCGTTTATCTTGATTTTCAAAAAGCCTTCGATAAAGTTTCCCATTGTATATTACTGAGTAAACTCTCGAAACTTGGTTTAGACTCTTCCTTCATTTCTCTCATCTCTGATTATCTAACTGACAGATCGCAGTTAGTTTGCATTGACTCAGTACTTTCTGATGAACTTCCTGTTACTTCTGGTGTCCCTCAAGGTTCAATTCTTGGGCCACTCCTCTTCACTCTATTCATCAACGATTTTATGCCGCAAGCTTCTGAATCAAATTTTGATTGCATGCTATATGCTGATGACACTCGTATTTTCTCTTCTATCTCTAATAGTATACAGTCTAGCATTGTTCAAGCTGAATTATGGTCATCTAGCAATGGGCTCCCATTCAATATCTCCAAAACTGAAGCTCTTCTAATTTGTTCCTCTAAAACCTTCACACCTCCTGTTTTTTATCTTCATGACAATCCGATTCTGTTTAACCGCAATGTCCGTGATCTTGGTGTAATAATTTCTTCCACACTCTCATGGTCTAAACATGTAGCACTAAAAACTAAAAAATTCTCTTCTTCTCTCTTTTTCCTTATGTCTTCACTTCCCAATTCACTAAGCTATCGTTCTAAATTAATCCTCTTTAAATCCTACTGTCTTTCCACTCTCTGTTATAATTCCCAATGCTGGTTTCTAAACTCTTCTTCATCTGTCATACTTGACAGGCTCTTATATCGGGGCCTTCGCTGGATCTTCTCTAATAAATCTTTCCTAAAACTACTTCTTAATAAAGCTAGACTTCTGCCAATTTCCCTGCACCTCAAGTTTTTGGATCTCACTTTTCTGAACAAACTACTTCTTGACACCTATGACTTCGATTTTTCCAACTTCCTCAAATTCTCTAATCCTACATATTATTCTCGTTCTTCCTCTTATGTCTTGTTTCAACTCCCTTGCATTAATAAAGCTATTTGTTCTCACAATTTTTTCTTCCGCATAATTCCTCTTGCTAACTTTATTACCTCTAATCTGGAAATTGATCTCTGGTCTAACCCTCGTATTTTCAAAAGTCAGCTCCTCTCTTTCCTTCTTTCTTCCATATCTCAACATGGTCTTCATTATAAATTCCATCTTTTCCCTTTCTGTACCTGTTCCTCCTGCCACTAATTTCCTTCGTTCATTTTTTCTCTGTGTAAATTTATCTAATTCATTTTTTTTTATACACCACATTGTGGTAGAATACATTATTATTATTATTATTATTATTATTATTATTATTATTATTATATATATATATATATACATCTGATTTGAGTTTAGGTACTGGTAATAATTCCAATTTGAGAATCTTTTTTGTGCAATAACTTCAACAAAGCATCATGATTGGCTAGCAAATGCAACCAATTAAATGGAATACAGATTTTTGCCACTACGTAAAAATTTATATTTAAAGTTTAGCGAATGTAATTCCCAATCTTCTAAATGTTTAATAATCTTGCGAGACGATATTCCGAGCAAGCCTTTAGCAAACTTACCGAAGTTTATGATGATCTAGTGAAGAACTCAGCATTAGAATCGACATTTGAGGACCTTGATCCAGAGCAAGATGCTGAATTTCGAAGGTACCAATTTATTAAGTTGGAAGCAAATATTAATGCGAGTAACATCAATGAATTTAATAATTTCAAATGCTAAGCGCTTCATAACATACTATAAATTTTTTATAAAAAAAGGTCTCGTAAAACCTGGATGTCATTTTTAAATAATTTCAGCATTATGAACTAGCAATGTAATAATGAATCGAATGAGTGCTAGAAACGAGCGTCATGCCCAAAAAACCATGGATGTGCGCTGGAAGAGGATTCCTAAGACTTCAACTAGATTCTAAAATAAGCCTCATCCAAACTTATTCTAAGAAAAAAATTTTTAAGCATAGATATTTCTTTTAACTCAAAGAAAACAAATGTTTGAAATTTTGAAGATAGAGCTAACGTTGGGTGATGATTGAATATTTGTCCTAAATGCATGTGTACATTTATGTATAAAATTATGAATTAAATATTAGCTCTCAGGTATTTTTAAATAGATATAGTAATCGAATGATCACATATTCTCTAAACTGGACAACCAAAAATCTCTTTGAATGCAGGTATAAAATTTTGCGTTTGATATCATAATCGGTATTTATGAAAAATTAAAGTTTATTCTTATATAAAGATGATACTTTCGAGGAATTTTATCTTTAATGCCTATTATGTAGAACTTTACTTATATATTCTATTATATTTAAAAAAATATTTGACTATTGAAATAATGACTGTATTATAGAGTAGACAGCGCTTACATAATTCGATTTCCTCTTCAAAACAGATTATACCTAAATGAGATCAATACATGAAATTTTCAAATGCCACTTCAAGGATATCTTAAAATTTTCTCATATGATATTATGCACTGGGGCTAAACATTGGCGAAATGTTTTATTGAAAGATATTTTTTTTCAACTCTTACATCGTTAAACGCAATTTTTAAAGGAAGTTGACTCTGATATAAATTAACTTTCTTAGTGTGAGATCTGCTTAAATTTGCTTAACTGAAATTTAAACATAAAATCTTTTAAGTGTTTTCTTAACAAACCTGTTTAGCAGATGAACCAAATTTCAACAAACTGATTCTCAATGAGATTTGAACCTGTAACATTCTATTACAAATCCAGAACTTGCCTTTTATCAAAGTGTGCAGATACTCAATAAACAATAGCATATTAAAGATGCTCTCTTCTATTCATATCTTCTACAAGCACTTAAATAGTTGACCCATTACATTTGTCATAGCCAATATTTATCATTTTTAAGGAATTTTAAGGAATACAATGTCCCAATTAAAAGAGAATTGTTTTTACTCTCATTGAGCTTGTCAAGTCACAATCATTGAAACATCAAAAATCTTTTATATCAATGATATCAACTGAATGACATCATATGATCAATTTTAGGTGAGAGAATGGCGTTGAATACATCATTACAATAAACAATGCTACACCAATTTGATAATACCCTATACAATACCTCTATGCTTTAGTTACAAAACTGCTTAATTATTCTTAATGTAGTTGAACAATAGCTTTTGTCTGCCACTTAGAAAGTGGCTACGGTTATCACAAAACTATTACGAAGCAGTTGGTCGACTGAGCTAAACATGGAACTTTCCGATTTTTAGCTTTATATTTCTTACTTTCATTTTTTTGTATTTACACCTTCTTGCATTTTTATAAATCTTAAAAAACTATATTTTAAGAAACCTTGAACAAGAGACGAAGTATTTTTTCAAAATAGTTCGTGTCAAATATAGATAATGTTATTGTTACGTAGGCTGTATTAACTAAACAAATTAAGAATATTTTATTTAATTTTGAATACAAATTGTGTAGGTGCACTAAGAATGAGGTGTAGTGGCATTTTTTTCACCACAGAGAATTACAGCTAATTTATTTAAAAAAACTCCTAAGCAACTGCCGTGGAGAACTTAAAAGGATTTTAAATTGACCTTTAAAAAGTTAATATACAGCGGCAACTAGAATATAATATTTTAATTATATTCAAAAACCATATTTAAACTACTACGCGAGTGTAGAAAAAATACTTAACGTTTATCTTCCCACTCCGTTATCGCAGTAAAAATATTTGAATAATGAATTAAAATTGCAAGACACATTTGATTTCTTCCGAGTAAAAAAGATCAAGTTATGCCTCTTAGAGTTGAATTTGCTACAGAATTCACTATGTCTAACTATTGAAATCAGTCTTCACATCTGGATCTTTGAGACGCCTAGAAAACTCAATATTGAAAGGTTTTTTGACGACTTGGATGGTAAGCCAGAAGAAAAAAATAAAAATCAGACGTCTCAGAATTTCCTAGGTGATGAATGAGCACATGATACAGAGCCTGAGTCTTCCTTTGACACCTAAACCTTGCTCACATGGAAGGGATTCTATTGAATAAAATGTTTTACTGCAATTGATTGAGCGCTACTCAGTTGTCTTTATAGGTGAACAAAGTGAAAAGCCTCGTAATCTAGTTATATTTCAAAGCTTAAGAAAACTAGAATTAATGATGATAGAATTTACGTAAAAACATGTGAAACTAACAGCTATTGATAACGCAAAAAGACAAGCTTTCCGGTAATAGAAAAATAACTGCAATATAATATTCATGTTTTATAAGGACAATCCCACTGACAAACCTGTTGTGTATGTAATAAAAGAAAAATAGCCTATGTTAAAAGACAGACGATTTCAATTGACATGAATGTGTTACAGAAAAACATGCCTATAATTAATCAACATATATATATAAATATATCAACATATATATATAAATATTTATACTGTATAGACATATTTACAAAGCTGCAACACAACTAGTCCAATGCGGGCAGGTTAATTACAAAACTAAATATTAGTTGACATTCTGCACCATTTCTACTTTTATTTCTGCACCACACCACAATATCTGCACTAAGTTTCTTCCTTATTAAGTTTGCCAAGTTTAAAACATTAGTCAGAGAATCAGATGATACTGTTTTGAGTTTTGTAAGGCAATCAGCCAGCTGAAACTTTGTCTCTACCCCCTGTATTTCCGTAAATTCCTTGTTATCAATCAATTCTCGCAAATAACTTATATAAATCCGTAAACTTTTGTCATGTAACTGTTTGGAAAAATAGATCGCTTTAATAATTGACCGATTATCAGTATATGCCACGATAGGAAGCTGAAAACCAAAAACTTCCTTCATAATATTCTTAATTAGTAAAGCAGTTTACAAGTCGGCCATGACAACAAAGATGCATTGCGAAATTCACCTTCAATAAATACTCAGCATCCAGCTTGACTCTTACATTCTTCACCGTTACCGAAAGAGGCATCACTATAACAACATTCCAATAAAACATATTACCGAAATTAGGAATTTTAAGCATTTTAGTAGACCCAACTTTTCTTACTAATTTGTTCAGCATTAATACATCTTGAACTGCACTTGTGTTCACTTTACTGGTAAAATCAGAAATAGAGAAATCTAAGTCAGGACGTGAATGACATGACAACCACTGAATTTTTTCAATATGACCACGAATTTGTTTTCTCTCTTCATCAGTTGTGATTTGCATTATATCTGAATCGCGGCCTGGCATAAGATTAATAGGAGCAATGGAAACTGCATGTTCATTCTGATTGAATATTAATTTTTTTGCTACTTTCAGTAATGTCCAATCCAAGATACCGAAATGGAAACTCACACTCCACAACATCAAACACGTCACGCAATAACTTCACAAAACCCTTAATAAACATACTATTACCACGCCACCAAAAGTCGTCCACATGTGTAGCCGTAATACCATGTAGTACTCCAGAGTAAGGATCATATTTGGACATAAGACAACCTGTTCTTAATATTTCTGTTTTAACACTATTGTACCAATGTTGTGGCGCATCTGCTCATCCAAAGACACACTTAGCACGTTTCCACAATTTACCATGCTATATATCACTCTCCCTGGGTGAATTAATAAAAACTTCTCTATCTAAGTACTCGTCCTGTCCATAGTTTAGCATTTCCATCTATTTTTTTCTAGAATAAAATGAAAATAACAGATGAAGAGAATCTCGAGCACATGTAGGTAAATATTTAACTAAATTTTCTTAGCTGACAGCTACTTATCTGTACTAGTAAGTAATGCAACTTGCTGATGTACCTCTTTCCAACCATCCACTTCTTTTTCAAAATCAAGACGGCAGGTAACACCTTTTACTTCATCAGGCTCAATATACTCAATGTTCAGACAATAACGATTCTTCCATGTGCTCTTTCCACTTCTTCCTAGTACCTTGACCAGAAAATCCTTATCAGTGAGTGCTGAGTTTTTTGGTTTATATTCAACGACCAGGTTCGTTTTTGGCAACGGTGGCTTACATTCAACCCTGGTGGTCATATTTGAGTCATCATTATCGACATTTATTTTATTTGTCGCAGATTTCGATGGCTGCTCGTGATGAAGCACTACAACACTTTCAGTATCACTATCATCAACTTATGCATCCCTTGTTTCGTTAGCAATTTGTTTGTTAACTTGCAAATTGCAATCATCAGAGTCTTCAAAACATGGTGCAAATGAGTCTACATTATACTTTCTAAGTTTGGAATCATGTACTCTTACAATGCATCCCCATGGTGCACGAATACAATTTTGTCATCGTGGCCAACCTCCTTGCCAGGACCCTTCAATTGATAAGAAAATCATTCCGCTTATAATACATTTTTTCGCCCATTAGAATAGGACTTTATGAAGTTGAATTTTTGAGTGAAGTGCAGTTTTAATCCTATGTGATGATTCGGCCATCAAATATTCCTGCCGAGACTTGTGAAGACAATGTAAATGAGCACTGACCGCTTCTGAAGACGTCATATTCTCCAGAGCTGTGACCGATTATCAAATACTGAAAGTAAACTAGAACTACTTCCATACAACCCTATATGGTCATAATGCACATTAGACCGAAGTTTCTAAGAAAACTTGTTAATCTATACTACAATTTCTGCCACAGCAATAAGCTTTAATAGAAATTTTTAAGATTGTATTAATGTATGTTCCCCAATAGACCTACCAATGCCCCCAAGATTTTCAAATTTGGAAATAGGCTTGGAGAAAATTCTTTGTAAATGTGCAAAAACGGCTTGTCCTTTAAAACGGACACTAGGCTGTTTAAGGTTAACCCAATGATACAGTGATACACATTTAGCACATTTGGATACATTTCTATTCCTATCCAGTGTATTGAGTTTTTGTTGTTCAGAATTTATACTTCAATTTGTTAAACGTGAATTAAGAATAAAAGATGTATTACTATTATTATAACGTCGCCTATTTTGACAATATTGTGAGAAACAAAAACAGAATTTTCTCAAGTATTAGGAACACCTGAAATCTGAAAAACCTCTTGTTCACTTTTAATTATTGGAGCAGAAAATAAATTCAGCAAAATCAAGTTTGGTTACAAATGACAAAACCATTTGTATTTCCTTATTCTCTAAACCAGACTAATATAATGATTTACATGCCAAAACCGCATCAGATGATACCATTCTTTGTTGCTTCATTCCTTCGATTGTTTACTCTTTCGAAAAGCACAATGTATTCACTGATTGATACACCTTTACCAAGATTAACATTCTCAAATTGTACATAAACTTCATAAGTTTGATCCACATTCGCTTTAGCATATACAGGTATTAATTTATCCATTAACAACTTCATTCTATTTAATTCATGTTTAAGAT
Organism: Hofstenia miamia; assembly: GCA_900660155.1. Taxonomy (NCBI): domain Eukaryota; kingdom Metazoa; phylum Xenacoelomorpha; order Acoela; family Hofsteniidae; genus Hofstenia; species Hofstenia miamia. The sequence continues at coordinate 158,542 of CABFPE010000494.1, forward strand.
CATCTAATTAAATTTCCAGAGCAATGTCCCTTTGCGCTTGTGGTAATGATAGTCTAAGGCAGGCGCTTGTTGTGCTGTCAGAAGATTAGTAACTACTTGCCATACATCTACTTCGGATTTCCAAACATGATATTGCTTGTCATCAAAATAAGAAGCAACTTATAATTTCCATCAGAGGCCATATGGAAACACTCTCTGCTACCACGTAATAAAAGAAAAATAGCCTATCTTGAAAGACAGACGATTTACATTGACATGAATGTGTTACAGAAAAACATGCCTACAGTTATCAACATACATGTATATATGTATTATATATATATATATATATATATAGTATATACATATTTACAAAGCTACAACACAACCTGTCTAACGCAAGCAGGTTAATTACAAATCTAAATACTAGTAAGACAGTGTATATTTTCCACTAGAATTTATGAAGTCAACTATATATATTGGGAGATGGCGAATTAACCTATTTTTCCTTAATTAATAAAAACTTAGCAGTAAGAATACAAGGCATAGTGATGGTCACTATTTAAGTAATTATTTTTGAAAAATGATAGCTCAATTCTAAACATGCTTCTGTGTACATGTACAACACCTTCAAATGGCTGTTTGACTCTACAATAGCTGTAATCTCTTTGAATCATTTGAAAAACATTCTTTATTTCAAAACTTATGTCAAAAGTAGACTTTAAATTTTCAAATAGTAACATCAATAGCATTATCAACATCTGTGAAAGTTAAAACATTCGATTTGGCTTACAGTATATGAGTTACTGACCAAGTAAAATTTGTTGTTCGCGTGGAAATTCATAACTTAGATAACAATTTTGATTGCCTACAATTGTCTTCTCTTTTAGTTCTTGTTATAATAAAACTGCTAACATTAGATTTGGAAGACATAATTGATAACCAGGAATGTCGAGTAAAATTGCATATAAAGACATAAAGCTCTGACTTCAATATGTAACCCATTATAATTTGATAATCTTATTGTTGTTGAATCGTGCTAAGCTATAAATGTGAATATACCATAAAATATTGTTAGGTAATTATATAATTAATACTTAGAAATTCACAAAAAATATTATTTCCTAGCTGACTATTGATTTTTGGCTGGTGTTCATTAAAAATAGTTATATATTATGATTATTTTAAATGACTTCCGCATTTGCTCAGGAAGGCAGTAATCAGAAGTTGGAATTATTTCCCACCAGTGTCTACTTAGTTCATTATTGATCGATTCATTGCTTAGCAGCAGTGATTGAAAGCGTGGATCTTTAATAAAATAATTAAGAACAGCCACTTTAAAACTACGTCTAGTTTTGAAGTTGATAATTCAAAGCATAACTACGGGCGAATAGCACAAACACGACAAACAAGTTCATTTCTTGTTTTTTTCGCAGTTTTTCATGGAATGGTGGTAGTATTCTATAGTTCGAAGTGCTTTAATTACAATTAAACGTGCACATTTTTCTAATTTGTGGCTAGAATGGTAATTATCAAAAATAACAACATTATTACATGTAGTGTGTAACCGAACAAGAATGTGTTTGAAAAGATTTATTTTTAAGCTATTATCTCTTAACAAGAGATTCAATTGCACCAGCACTCAAGTAGAAACACCAATCCTAAAGGACGTCTTCCAGATTTCAATGGATATGATAGTCTTCTATCAGTAATGGCTAGAGGTGGGCGCCGCCGTCAGCCGACTACTATTGGGGTGGTGTAGCCGGCTGAGCGACATCTATACAACTGGATTAGACTGTATAATATTCCAAATAGAAACCCTATAAGGCTTATGGCACTGTAAAAACCTTATATGATGCAAGCAGTATTGTGAAACTATCTATCTGCAAAAAGGTTCATCATGTGCTTACAGGCAATCTGATTAATAAGACATAACTTTATCAATGTTAAACGTCACTGTCACATCAACGATATTAAATGCTGTTTCCTTTTTATTTTGTCTTGATTTAGCTTTAGTTATCAATCGGCTCAGCCGTCTAAATTTTCCGGGGGCTGGCTGACCTTAAATGGCGGCGGCGACTCGGTTGGCTGGCGCCCAGCTCTAGTAATGACATAGGACTTAGAATTTTGTCTGTCAATTTGTACCGTGAAAAAACAATACTGCAGTGTTTTTATAAACTATAAAACAATGCTCTTTGTTCTCAGAAATGAGGGTCATGCTTCTTAAATATATGTGTTTAGAAATCCTCTGCTTCTTTGTCTTTTCCTGCTTCTTCGTATTTGAGTGATTTCAGTTGCATAATTTATAGCAATTTAATACAGTATTTTCTTTTGCGAAGGAAGTCCTCATGTTTTAAATCTGTGGTAGTACATCGTATTTATCTCGAATTACAAGTTCTAGCAAAGAAAATGCACGGAACTCACCATAATCTCAAAAAATGTCCACACATGCTGCAAACCTTTTAATAGTGAAGTTTGAAATGCATGTTACCCTAGTAACACAAAGTTGTCTTTTGGATGTCCTTAAGTCAACATTTATAGCCGTCCAAAAGCCGTCAATATCTGGCCGCTTTCATGATTTGCCACAAACTTTTTGTATGAAGTTATTTAATTGTGATAGCTTTCACAGCATGTGGTTTTTGTAACCATGCCTTTGAAATTTACTCACAATCACACTTCCAACTCATTTTGCTCACAAACACCATCATCATTATTATTTATAAAGAAGTCTCTTATAATAGAAATTTTGACATTTAAATATCACTTTTGTAAAGATGCAAAATTTTTTATATATTTTCTTTTTCATTAATTTCACTAGTATGAGTTTATTAACTTTTTATTAATATTTACATTTTAAGGTATTGTTGAAGTTGAAATCTATTTATGTTTAAAATTAATGCATATTTATTTTAAAAAATGGAATAATTCATTCAACCATAAATTTTCTATTCAATATTATGTGACATTATAAAAAATGATTAAACTTTGCTTAGAGACGTTAATATATTTTAGAAAAATAGCCAGGAATAAAACATTTTCAATGTTTCAAAAATTGAAATTAGATGTGCCAAATGTAAAGCTATTAAATACTTCTTTATAAATGATATTAGTGCATAATTTGTAGGTGAAACTATTAGATGTTTGATTGTGTTTAAATATTCAGAAGTTTAGTAATAACAAACATAGGTTGTAAAAGTTATCAGATTAAGTTACTTTACTTTATTTGAAAGGGTTTTTCAAAATCATGAATAATACTTTATTTATTCGCAAATCGAGTCCATTATGAGAACAGTTACTGACGTCTTTTGGACGGCTATAAATGTTGACTTAAGGACGTCCAAAAGACAATTTCGTGTTACTAGGGTTAAGAGCATAAATACAAATGACGCTGTCAATTATTTTACCTTAGTCTAAACAAAGAGGTCGAATGTCCCACCAGAAAATAATGTGTACACCTCTATATCAAATTGAAATACTAATAATCAATTGCAACAATGTTTTCAACTGCATGTACCTGTCTACAGAGTTTCCCATAAATTTAACTCAATAAATCATTTCTAGTGTCTCTAAGGGGTTGTTTTCTGCAACAATTAAACTTACAGAATATTTTCATACTCTCGAGTAAACTATATGCATATAATAATTACGCTACATCGAATTAGAACAATATGCATTGTATTTTACCAAACACTTGTTAATTACTACAAAAATGAATATCCTACAAACAACTAATATTAGTGTCTACAAACAAAAATCAATTTTAAACATTTAATTTGCTATGAGATGAGATAAATTTGCAAAGCATCACTGAGGAGGTTAAAACTCATTATCTCCCTAAAAATCAGATAACATTCAATAGTTTGTTTTTTGGAAAAACTTGTGTGAGATTGTATAGTGGGTATTTAGCGTGAAGCAATTTAACAGTAGTAAAATCAAGTGGTAACCACCGTCTTTTCTAATATTTTCAAATGATTCCATTGTTTCATAGAGAAAACCACAATTTCTGATGTATCTTGGAGTTGTGTTGCCATCTTTACATTACTTTGCTAGGATGCTGCTCATGTTCTTCGAGAGAAAACCTTTTAATGAAACATGTTTTTTCCCAAAATATCTTTATTTGTTGAAAGCAAACAAATGAATTATATGAAAATATTAGTAAATGCTATAAATTACCCTAATATTATATTGATATGTTGAAGAACAATCTAAATTGTCAACGTTAAAGACCATGTCACTAACTTTGTTTTGATTCCATGCAAAATTGCAGGTTTTGAATGAAATTAACTTAGCAGAAATGAATCCCTTAAGGTGAAGAGTGAAAGGACAAACCTTGCCAGCAAAAAGTGTGCAATTTTTGTGAAATACATGTAAGTAAATTGGACTATGAGCCAATGTTTGAGCATTTGTCTGCTGCAAGGTCATAAGCTATTCCTTACTTAGAGATAGATGGTCTAAGGAAGATAGGCGATGCGAATGCAAATGGACATCTCAATGATAATCAAGTTGAGTGATCAGAGACTATCTAAAATTGGATAATATCGAGTTCAAAAAGCTTATTATTGATGACATCTTAGTTCTAAGCTTTTAAAAATATTTTACAGAAAATTTTGTTTTTCGACATGAAATTCAACGTCGCAAGTTTTACGAAGAGATTTCCCGCTAATGCCCTCTGCATGCGCCACTGGACATAGACATATGCAATTTTACATTTTTGATCTTCCATTATTCACATAGTAGTGTTTCAAATCCTTAAAAATGCAATAGCTAATTAGCATATGTATTCGTATGATATTAGACAATAAGGATTTTCATTAGTGAAAACTGGCTGGTTTGTATTTAATTCAGATTACATCTCCTGTTTATGGTAGTTTAAATAAGAAAGTTATCTACCACACCTCATGATGGTGGAAATCACACTTTTGCAGTACCATTCCTCGTTTATTGGCTTGTGTGTAACTGGATGATCGATGTGTGAGTTTAACGACTCATTAGTTTATTTAGCTAAACTTTAGTTTACTTACATATAGATGGAAAACCCCGAGAGTTTTAAAAATTAGGCTTAACAATGATGCTTTACATTTTCTTAATAGTATCGACTATAATAAGCTAAAAAGCGAACAGTTCATTTCCTGTTTACTCTCCATAATTTTTCTCCAGTCTGTCAGTTTATTTGTTCTTATTCCTCTGGAGTACAATAAATTTCATTGTTTAATTAAATTTTAGCCATAAACGTAAACCAACATTTTAAAATGTTTGGCTTAACTTCTCAATTACATTCATTACTTTGGAAATGTTATTGAACTATAAGCTATAACAGATTCCCTCGTGAATTTAATTTCGTCTGCATATTTTCGAATAATTTACTTCATTCACTACAAACCTACATATAAATGTACAAAAAATAATTTTACTGAATGCAGAAATATTGAGTATTATCTGTATAAATCATGCATTTTTTGAATATAGCTTGAGCGTGGTATGCTAACACAAGATAACTAGGATTTGACATAAATATATCAAGTATGACAAGTACTTGACTTTTCTGTTGTATTATGAGCAAGAATTTTCTCTACACAATGAACTACATATTAAAGTTATGCCATTCAAGTAACTTAAGTGCTTCATCATAAAATAACCATGCAAATATACATATACTTAACCATTATTAGGTTTCAACTTATCTGGATTTCACATACAATCCTTGATGTACTTTTCCTTTATAAAGTGATGGGTTAATAGCTTGATTTGCAGACATAAATTATATTCACCGCGTATCGCTAAGCTCAATGAATATGAAGGAAAAATAATATAATTGAATCGTGAAATTAGAGGTTTACTGACGACCTGTCAATGAAATTTGATATTGAATTTAGTTTTGTAACCGTTTTATCGTGACATCTCAACAATGACAGAAAGAGCAATCAGAAACTGCAAAAGCCTCCATCAAGTATGAATATAGTTAACGTTTGGATATAACCAGACGGTAATCCAGATTAGTTTGAAAACTTAATGTGACAGACGTTAGACCGAGACCTGTCTCGAGATTGTTTTTACTTGTTGAGAAATCATACTGAAATCAATCTTTAGCCTGTGTACGGAATGCTTTGGCAATAAAAGAATATGTAAATTTCAATGTTTGTATGAAAAGGTTTTTTAGTAAAATAATACGACAATAAGCCTAACCAAACATCCTCATTATTGCATGATTTTGTTGACATAAATGAAAAGAATATATATATATATATATATATATATATAACATGAATATTCAATCAAAGAGGCTTATCTAGTTTATTGAGAGTTTAATATTACAAACGTGCCTGTCATTGTATGCTTTGGAAAAATTTTGCATGACATATATCAAAGCCTCATAGTCAATTTTGTCTGAAAATGTCACTTAGCTGGTTATTGCATTAAGTTGACTACAAATAGATAGATCCTATGTTGCATTCAAGAAACATTCATATCAATTTAGAAATTTAATTTAGCGTGCCACGTTCAGTACCATACAATTTGGAATTAAATTAAAATGTATGCTATACATTTTTCATTTTTATTGCTATTTCTGCATCTGCCAAATGGCCAGAGCAAAATTTTCTATGGTCAAACGAACAATTAATTATGTAAATTTAGATCTTGTTTCTTAGCTAAAAATGTGTTTTGTTATTTTATGCATAAGCCCATGTCTTCTGAAAAAATGTTTTATATTTTATAGACCTATATTTGTCCAAATTCCTCTCAAAAGCAGACATCCTCATAAATAACTCAAATAGTCAGCCACTCAGAATAAGGTGTTCTTATCCTTAATTAAGGTAAAATATCATACTTTTAATCCTATATTGACTTCTACATAGACTGGTTCTGTCGTGGACGATAAAGGTTAAGATAGAACTTCAATGGCAGAAAATCTTTTTCAATTTGAATACCAGTTGATAAATGGAAATTTATATGAAATAAATCCTTTAATATTATTTTGTATATCTCCATGCAGTTTTAGCTGCTAACTGCTCCAAGCTCTAGATTTCCATAATAAATTTCTTTCCAATTGTTGCTAAAACTGCAAAGTGATTTGTTATCATAAATTAATAAGCAGGAAATGCACCTGTAAAACTCCCACTTTTCTTTAATAATGAATGCTCCTCAGCACGGCCGACCAGACGACGTGAAACTGTCAAAATGGAGATCATTCTCAAATTGTGCCATAAATTGTGCTCGTTAGTTAATCTGCTTGTGACTCATTAAATTTAGTTATTTTAATTGGAGTAAGTGGAGTAAGTAATTAAATCTAACCGAAGAGATAAAACAAAAATGATATTTGAAACAATGCAAACCATATTTTCGCATGCTAACTATATAGGTAGGAGCTTACGAAATATAGTCAAATTGCATATTTCGTAGGTCGATGACGGGTTTTCTATTTCCAATATTGGTTTTGTTAATTTTAAAAAGACATTGTATATAGGAATTGCGTTAATCAGTCTTACAGCAAGATAAACTCAATCAATATTCAAAAGTCGCAATTCTACCTTACATTATTCTATAGATTAAACGAATTTCTCATACTCTAGAAGGACATCAGATTACTGTGGAAATCTTTCTTTGAAACATTCCATGTGTGTCTTAATTTCTGTAAAAAGATTGTCTTCAAAATATTTCAACGAGATGTCAAACAAAGGTGTGTAGTGTGCCGGTATTATCAGGGGGTGGGTCACAATGTATTGATATTATATCTATGTACACGTACAGGAATGTTTAATTAAGAGCAATTAAGTAGTACGTTTATTGAAATTCAAAACAAAGTTTGATTATCAAAGTTAACATCGAACCCACATATTTCAAATCACGTCTCTAATTCTCATCACGTTTTTTATTGATTCTTTGTCAATAATGAGAAGATCTCCCAAACGATTTTAGTTGTTAGAGTTGATTTCATCAATTTCAGTAAACTGAATGTATAACGTATATTCAGATCAGGGTATCTCGCTGGTATTTGTTAAATGAATAAAACTCCGAGTATGTCTTTTTCCTCGCAAAAAATGGATTCTGTGTTCGCATTTTCTAGAAATCATTTTACTTCTGATAGACCTTTTCTTTGTGATAATTTGTGTTTTTATGTACTTTATCTACATGTCAGGAAACAAGTTCTTACAATGCGCAAACTCGTCACCAATTGCATAACAACTCTGATATCAGGTTAGTTTAACAATTTGGTTAAATTGTTGTTATAAGTTTTAAATTCAGAAAAGTTAAGTTCATTTTCTTTCTGCTATCTTAAGAGCTTCGTAAAATTTGAAAATAATTTATTCATATAATACAGAGTCAAATTTAATCAATAACTAAAACTTAGTGGTTATACTAATTTGAAATTCTAGGAATAAATGAATTAAAATTAATAACGCAGTATAAGAATGATATTATTACATGGTTAATTACAGGTGAGATGTTCACACCATGTCCTACGTTGGCATCACTTTTGTCTCGGAACAAATGATTTGAGATTTTCAAGTAATGTTTTATGGAAAGTGTAAAAGCACAGAAAGAAACCGTTTTTAAACGATTCAAGGTTTAGATTATATACATTAATGGTTAAAATATTGTTGAATCTTATCTGAGAGAGTGTAAGCTTGTCAAAGCTATTATCCAATTTCAGATAAGTATATATCAACAATTATTTTAAGTAAACAGAATGAGAAGTTATATCAACACTATTTTCTAATATATGAAGAGATCAGAAATAGCAAGTTTAGCAATATATTAAGCAGTTCTATATTCTGTGTACCAACAAATTTCCAAGTAAAATTCAGTCTGTCCTTTAGGTTGAAATTCGCATAACGGATGTTAGTTTGGCAACTGTTCTAAAATCATAGATGAAGCAAAACGGCAAAACCGGCCTGAATTTTGTATTGATATTTATGAGCATAAATTAGTGTTGAGTGGATAAAAATTAGTTGTTACGTCCGAAAAGCGTTTGTAACACTTGGGTAATTTAATATTGAATTTAGAATAAGAATTCCGTGTTACCACCTGTTATTCGGAGCTCCTTGTGGGTATACTTGTGAGTCTATTTGCAGTATAAAGTCATAAATTTGAAAACATGTTCAGTGAAATTTGCATCATTTAACATCGTAATTCATACCCTATTCGCGATCAAAGTGTGCTTTAAACCCCGCCAGTAGAACAGCTTTGGTTTAAACACAATCTCAAGCTACTTTTACTGATGTCTAAATTTGAAATATTTTTACTAGTATTACGCCAGTGTATTGAAAAAGTAATTTATTTATATTTGAAAAGGGTCACAGCTGAAAAACGTAGGATTTCAAAAACTGAATGTGGGATAAAGCAATTTTTATGAGTAATTATCTAGATCTGCCTTATTACCTATAATGGGGTTTCTATGCCTAACCTATTTTTGGAAATCATCAGTGAATTAGCTTTTTAATGTCAAGTGACACAATTAGCCTCATATTTTAAACAATGAATTAATTTCTTCATTTACAACGCTTACTTAGCATTTAACCATTTAGTGTTCATGAACAATAGAAATAACTGTTATTAGATTGGAGATAATATACTTAAACAAACCATTTAAATCACATTAAAGAATAATATTTGAATAGATGTGCCGACTTTTATTGTTGTAATTCCTTTTATGAAATTTATAATGATACTAAATTTACCATATAGTATATTCTATTTCATTTTTTAAATTTGAAGTAGTCATTTAGATAAGTACAATTCATTTAGTCTCAAGCAATTATACTGTTCTAAAAAAACTGCATGGCATTCGGATATAATATTGTGCTATGAGTTTTTGACGAAAAATTTGTGTGGGAAACGAGACAATGGTTTCATTAAAGACAATATTTAAAAAATAGAAGTTTGTTTTGTTTATATTAGATAAAATTAATTATTTATGAATGTTTACAATATAAGACGTTAAATTTTAGAGTCAAAAACATGACTGACGGCATTTTAAAAGTGTGCTAATTATTTATTGACAAAAACAATTAGTATTTTCAATGAACAAAATGATTTCTTACTGAAAATTTCATATATAACTTAAATTTTTTTTCAACAAATATTAATGGAGTTTATACAAGATACTTTCTAAGTTACTTAGAACACACACACAC
>CABFPE010000494.1:187721-200200 GCA_900660155.1 Hofstenia miamia
TTATTTAATAAAATGTTCAGCTAGGCAAGTTGTGTGGAGTAGTGGCTGGATTCCATCACAGGATCGATTTGAAGGGTCCTTGTGCCAGTCATGAAACCGCACTTATGTTATGGTTAGGAGTTTTTCGATTCTTGCTTAGTCTGACTATCAATCTATACATGTATGAAATAATAGATGCTCAAAACGACTGGATAGTCAAACATTAGGAATTTATATTTATTACTAATTGTACGAGACTTGACTATAATCGACCAAATAAATGACTTTACATGTATTGTTATTAACCTTAACCTGCCCAAGCATTGTTAAAATTTTGCAATATTGTTAAATTTAATATATGCTAGTGCTATTGGATGATTTAACAAATTAATCTTGAAATCCTGTATTTTTTTTATTTTTGAGTCCGTTTTAGGTTTGTTCATTATATTGAACATTGGGCAGTAAAGAAGTTTGTTCATTATAATAAACAAACTCAATGAATGCAATTTATTCAAACAAATTCATATGTATTACTACAAAAATCATAGACACAGTAATTTCAAATGTTTTATTACACATGAAATGCATGAAAACAGTTTCTTCCTTTAGCGATGCAAAGATGAACTTTACATTTTGTTCAAGTAAAAAATGTCTTAGATGTGCAATTTTGATTTTTGCATCGTCCAATAGTTGTGACAGTTTCCGTCCAATGCTCCACACCATCTAGACGAACATCTTTAACGGGGAAATTAATCTTTGGACTACCTTTCTTTTGCTTCTTAGCCAAAATGCTTTCCTGATCGTTATGAGAAGAAGAGTGTTTTTTTGTGAAACATTGGCTTTTGCTAATGAGGAAGCAATTTCACTTTTGAATTGAAACAGGTTATATTCAGGAGTGAGGTTGCAATCTTCACAATCACGCTTGTATGTATGCCATGAATTGACCACTGCCACATCCATTACATGGAAATCCATCTTGATGTAATACCTTTGTGTGCAAAGTATAGTGGTTCTGTATAGAGCAATGTAGCGATTAAATTCATCTAAAAATCTAATTACTTCATTGTATGTTCAAACAACACTTGGGCATTCAATTAGAATTGTTTCCTTCCTTTGTCTGTCAAACCTAGAAACTTGATGTATGGCTCCACACCACAGAATGTGCTCAGTAGATGAACTGCTTTGCTGTCAAACCACTTCACAGCTGCCAATTCTCTCGTGCTCCAACAATTGGCGTTCATCACACGAACCTCTTCCTCTAAGCTTTAGTTCTCTGTCTGTGTCAAATGATAGTCCATTTGCAGGATGCAAGCGCAATGTTCCAATTGAATGTATTCCACGTTTCTCCAGTAAATAAATTTGCAATTGAGGTGAATTAAACCAATTGTCAAATGCAACTGTAAAATTACAATTTGTAGGAACAATCTGTGTAAGATGTACCACAACTTCACCTGATTTACCAATTTTTCTACCTAAATCCAATTGATCACTTGTGTCACTCCTTCCACTGTAGAATTTTAAATTGTGAACCGGTCCTGACTTGCTACACAAAAGGCTTTTGGGGATTATACTGCCTTAGACCCCCAGACATCTTGCCTTTATATGGAACAACTTGTTCATCCACACTTAGCATTTCAGTAACATTTAATAATGAACATACTTCTTGAAAGCGATCAAGTAGGAGCTGAAATTTGAATGTTTTGGGAGAATTACTTGTGCGCCTTGAATTGTAGCAAAAATGAAGAGTGCTTTTTACCTTCTCAAAATCATTTCTTGAGATAAGTTCAGCAACTTGTAAAATTCTAGTAAAGTTTCCCCAGTACAGGCGTGTGTCAGGTAACTTGATCAATGACATTCATGTTGTTGCTGCCATAAATTCCTTCAAAAGTTTAACAGTCAGTAAAAAAGGTAGAGTTGACATTCTTTTCTCTTTCATAGATATTTGATAGATAACATATTTGTTCTAGGAATTCATCAATGAAATAATCTTGGTAGTACTGCAATGGGGTCCTAACAAACGTAGATTTCTCCCTTTCATAAGCAAATGGAGGCTTACCAAGATTTATATTTCTTTTTCGCCATCGACTATGAGATGCCAGGGCATCATCATCATCATCTTCACTTGATTCTTCAATACTGATGTCCGATTCTAACAAATCAGACTGGCACTCTTCAAATTCAGTGTTATGGTCATTTTCTTGCAAAAGATTAAGTTTTCTTTCTCTAAGACAATAAGTTGAGTTGCCATCTTCAACATCCTTCTCTGAATCAATTGCCTCATTTTGACAAAAACTTTGAGGCTTCACAATAACGTCTGTCCATGAAATGTCAAATTTCCACTTCACATAATCACCTATACTTGTACGTGGAATTAGATCAACAAGCTTTGTAATATTTGAAGTGCCATTCATCCATTCAATTTCAGCGTCTGATTCATCAAGTTGTTTTTTTTATTTTTCCATGCCAGCTTGTGTCATAGCGCCAAATAACAACAGTTCCAATTTTTTATGGGAATGAGATTCTCAGTTGAAACCACGTTAACCTCATCATTTTCCATCCATTTAACGTGAACGTCATCCATTCGAAAGTTTGTTCAATATAATACACAAACTGCTTTACTGCCCAATGTTCAAAATAATGAACAAACTAAATACTTGCACTGAATGTGACGGCCTTGCGAACATTAGCCAATGATGAGCGATCGGGATACTTGAAACAATGTTTCATCAAATTCAAATGTTTAAATGCGGTTAAATATGACCACAATGTCAGCAGGCGGCCGATATTAATTAGTTAAAATTTTGCCACACATTTTGGACATGAAAATAATTGAGCCGCTAATTATCAACACCTGCGCGGAAAATTGTGCAACTTACAGTTAATTGTAATTAAGCTAATCCCATTTAAAGCTTCAAAGTGGTTTTAATTCAAATTTGGTCGTTTGGTTGCACTTGAGGACCTCAATTGAGTTTGTGTAATATATTACACATCTGACGATTTAAGGTTAAATACCCATTCTCAATTAATAACAAGGTTAATTGAAAAATTTACAACTACTGGAGCTTTTGGAGCTGTTGAAAAATCGAGACGACCCTCATTGAAAGAAGAGAGAAGTGCCACTGTTATGAATACACTGAAAAAGCTACAGTGAGAAGACCCTTTGTAGTGTTGCAACAACATCTGACATTTCTAAAGTAACTGAAATAATTAAATCCAGCGTTTACACTTTATTGCGACACCATTTACACCAATACCCATACATGCTACGTGTAACACAAGCAAAACCATTAGCTGAAAAGTCTGCCTGCTAGATCAAAAGACATTACCAAACTCGACTTCTATTTTGGGGCATGATCAAATCAGGAGTTTATCGTAAAGACAGTATTAACGATATAAGTGAACTTAAGGCAAAAATGTGCGAAGTTTCTCAAGATGAATTATCGGTTTCTGTGTACTATGTACTTTATAGTGTGAATTACTGATACAAGAGGATGGAGATATTTTTGAGCATATAAAATAAAACCTCCAGGACTGCTTATGTTTATGAAATTTGTTCATTTGGCTTTCTTAATAAATTGTTTGAAATGTTAGTATTTTTACGTTACTTAATAAATGCACTGTATATAGTCTTCGTGATGTTGCGCATGATATTTTTGTAAAGCGAGAATTAATGAGAATGTCTGGTGTCTATCAAAATTTAATGGTGTTTATAAAAAAAGGATTAAAAGAATAAATATTGAACTTTATGAATGAATTGAATTCTAGTCTATATTACAAAAAACGCGAATTTACACATGTTGCAATTGATGCATCATTTTCTCACAAATTTGATATTTTATAAAGTAATGCGCACACTATTACAATTCTTTATTTAATGTCAAAAATTAGATTAGGCCTAGACAATGGGAATCCTTGCATCTTTTCCCACTATTTCTATTGTTTTGTAGTGTCGCAATCATTTTAATACATAGATTTTGAAAGTGAAAATTAGAATTATTTAACCGGATTTTAACCTGATTAATCGGATCCTACAACATGACCGAATTTAACCGGACTTGAGAGGCTTAACCGGTTTTAACTGTCCGGATTAACCGGATCGGATCCAGAACTAGTTATTGAATGAATTTTATTTGAATAGATTGCCTATTTCGATTAATTTGGAAATTTATAACACGAATATATAAAATTTGGGGAATTTTAAAATAACTAATATTTACAAGACCGGTTATTCTAATCCCCACATCATATCATCCTACATTCAAGAATCAATAACTTTATTGTCTACTTTGTGACTAATTTATGAATTAGTGTTTATATCTTATTTAATCTAGACGTCACTCTAGGGTGTTCGTTATGATTTATTTGTGTTAATTGAAAAAATTGATTTTTTGTTGAAATGGCTTTAAGAAAGATTTTGCCAATTTATTTGGTTCAATAAAAATTGGGAGGAGTTGGTGCATTTTCCTATTTTGTAAAGAACAACCTGAATATTCAAAATGATTGCAGATAAATTAATAACCAGTTGCGGAAATGGTACACAATACTCCAATCAACCTTAATTGATGCTAAACTCAATATATCTATTCCTAATTACACTTTCTTTATTCACACGTCTGTGTTAACAGCAGAGAGGTGAAATTAATATAACAAGCAATAAAACATTTTTACCTTAACCCTGGGGGGCCCAAAACGTCAAGCAATAGCTAAAAAAATATTTTTTTGGTCACACACAGTTACAATTGATCAGATAATTGTAAAAAAGCGAGTGTTGCAATTTTTGGCTAATTTGTTACAAATTTGGCCTTGGGTCATATATGACCCGATGGGCATTATGGTTGGTAGTTCATTACATATAGTAAACTTACTTATTGTAAACATCAAACAAAAACAGGTTTTAAATACTTACGAGGCAAAAAACATTTATTGTAATACTTTCAAATTCTTCTAACTCTGCTATAAAACGCACATAATCAATTTAAAAACCACGACTTGACAACAATATGCTCATTCACAAAATCCGCCATCTTTATAATGCAATTATGTAAATGTGTTGCACAATCTGGGCACCAAACCTCCGCAGTTTTACGGGTCATATGTGGGACTTTGGGCTGCAGAAACGATATTTTCTGTCTCACAATAGATAATCCACAGCGATGCTCTAAAATGGTGGTTAAAAGTCGACTAAAATTTGAGCCGTATCACAATAACAGAAACTAGCATTTCCTTACATTGGTATTTCATCTACATAAATTTTTCAGATTACATATCTAAACTCGCCCTCAATGCTATTAACTTACCTTCAAAACTGAGACGATCAATCTCTCCTGATTTGGTTTGGTATTTCGCTTAATGATGCAAAACATATTTAGGCCGCAATTTTTTAGATTTTATGAATTGGATTATATTTAAGCACCCATTTACTAGATTCGCCTAATTTTCATATCTATCCCACATTTCTAAGATCATGTTCAATGTGTGAATTTAGAAGTTACATCATCATGAGATGGAATTCATAGATAAATCCTGTACGATCCATTCTATCATAATAATTTATTATTTGGACTAAAGGTAACTTTTATATCATATTTCAGCTTAATGGCGATGAAGTATTACTAAATTATTTAACTGCAAAAACTCGGTTATGCCAGACAGCTGCATTATGATAACTACTTTAGTTAAGATAAAGATTATGAAAATAATTAAACTTATATATATATATATATATATCGACACCTCCCAACGCAAATTTGCTTCAATTCAATAAAATGGAAAAAAATTAAATATAAGTAATATACAATTTAAAAATATGTATTTTTCCACCATACATTTAGTCGTTTTGACGTGCCGAGTAAAAATTGTTTATTTAATAAGTTTTCTTTAGAAGCAGCTTTTTAAATTTATATATTGTCATTATATATATATATATATATATATATATATATATATATATCTTCGAATATAAATATATATATATATATATTGTTGCCAAAATGATGATTTTAATCGATATTTACATATACATTTGTTTATTCTTGCGTTAATTTTGATTTTGCAGTTTATTATATTTTGCGTATTAATTACATTTATTTGCTTATATAAATTGATTAGCCAGAGATACTGAATGAGATATTTAGGTGCTAATATTTTGTGTAGTATTAGAATCTGTCTGGTATATTCAGCATTGTCTATTATTGTAAAAAATTGTTGCAATTGACCTGTTGAAGACTTATCTGTCCATCTGTGACTTTGCTAGACCGGTCAACACTATACACTTCTCAAAACGAAAGTTTTCGTCAAGTTCAACTCCAAGATATCTAACGCTGCTGGATTGCTCTATTGGATCTTTTAGTCCGGATATTTTCAATTTTATCTTTTTTGATGTTTTCTTTAGATATCTTGGAGTAAAAATAATGAACTGTGTTTTCTTGCTATTTAATTTATGATTGCAAAGACGTTATATTTTGCTGCAAGTTGTTATTAGCAATGGACTAGGACTTTGACACCATAATAGCGTGTCATCAGCATATTGTAAGATCTTGCAATTATGTACATACTTATTTATATCATTTATATATAAGTTGAACAGCAAAGGTCCTAGTACGGTTCCTTGCGGCACGCCTTTATCAGTTTTGATGTAGTTAGAACATGTGTCTTTTACCCATACACGTTGCATTCTGTCAGTTAGAAAATTGTCAATAAATTCTTGCATTTTGGTCAAACCCATATTTTAGTTTCAACTCTAAAACTTTGAAATCCAGGCTGTTAAATGCCTTCTTGAGATCTAACATTGCAATTGCCCTGCTAATACTATTATTTAAATTGGCTCTGATGTTTTCAGTAATAAAGACTAGTGGACTTGTAACAGATATTGGACAATAATTTTCGCTAATCAATGGGTCTCCCTTCTTTTTTAAAAAATTGGTGTAATATCTGCTTTTTTAGAATGGCTGGAAAATCATTCGTGTGTATGGAAAAATTATAAGCGAATAATAAGTGATTTCTGAACATTTCTGAATGCTTTTTTATGATGAATGTAGGTATACAACTTCTTCTACATGACTACTTATTTGGGTCCAACCTTGATATTGCTTTTTTAAATTCTCGTTCTGTGATATACGGGAAGTTAAATTTTGGTGGAAGTGTATTTTCTTCGTTTTCATATGGTGCTAGACTTCCACTATAGCGCCCTAATGCCTTAAAAAGATATTAAATTGATTTTCTAATGCCTTAGATTCACTAATAATCTCCCTTCAGCAGATTTCAATTCTTTTATATGACATTCCGAGGTCTTCTCTATGTTAAGAATTTTTTATGAACTTTATCTCTTGATTCCTTAAATTTGTTATAAAACTTGGGCGTCCTTAAATTGATGATTTTGACCAATTTTTACTTATCTGTATATTCTTGTTGCAATTTTATTTAAGCAGTTATTATATATTTGAACATTTCATTTGAAAAATGCATAGTGTATATTATATACCAAGGGATATTTTGTAGCAATTCTCTGAACTTATTTTCATTGAAATTTGCAAACTTCTGCAGCGTATTCTCTTTATTAAAACTTAAACGATATAATACATAAATATCTGCGTTTAGTGTATAATAACATAAAATTGAAAAGAAATTTCAAAACATTGCCAAACATTAATAGCATGCATTGACTTCATATAATTTTATTACCAGGATATATAATTAAAGATAGTTTTGTATTTACATTGTTCGATTGGTTAAAAAGATGAACAACTTTGCTAATAGCAATTCATTATTCATAACGCCAGTTTTCTAAATGAGTTTGCATACACAAAAAAGTAAAATTAGCAATACACACAGGAGTTGTCAGCATGTTGGGTAAGAATTCTCAACGTGCATCATACCGATTCGAAAAAAAATGAATCAATTTGCAAAGACTTTCAAATATTTTTTTGTTCTAAAAAACATGTTGAGACGAAAGATATATTTTGTGCTTTCAAAATATTTTAATCCAGAACCCAAATATTATTTGGTTAATAATTCACTTGCCATAAACTAAGTCTTAAGTATTAACCTTCACACGGTTGATAATCCCAATGAAATCCATATTTGAGAATTTTTTGTTTCTTTATGTATTAAACTTTGAGGTGAAGATGAAGAGTGCTTGTCAAATGACTGATGGAATAGACGTAATTCTAGCGCTAACTGCTTCAAGGTATGGTACAAGTATACCATGTTGAAATTGCTTCACAAGTGTAAGAGTAGGTTGACTTAACCCAGCCGAACCTGACTTGGCGCAATCAAAGGCTAGGTCGAGTAGATTGTTGAGTAAGACATTCGAATACCAAGACTTCAAAGAAATTCATTTACCCGACTTAAAATTTCCTGTGTTTTTCTAAATTTATTGACTTTGAAAGCTATTAATAAGCAAAAACTTATACAATTAATTTTTGTCACTAGTCCCCTTTACTAGATAATTTCAGGTTTTTTTCTAACCAATTGCAACTATTGTGTTGGTGAAATTTGCTTCTCTGACAATGGGGTCGTGGGTCAATTTTCTTTTTGATTGAGTCGAATCATCGTCAAAATATTAGTTACTTTGGTTTTCACTAAGGATGAGAATGTCAACGTTTTTTTAAATTTAGTAACGAAAAAGCAATCTAAATGTTATTATTTAATGAATATGTGACAAAGTTTTATGATAGAAGTGAAAACTAATTTGGTAGAATTGCCGAGAAATTCGGCTTAGTATCATTCAAATTTGAAAATGTCTGTTAAGGGAATTGGAATTGTGATAATA
Source organism: Hofstenia miamia (assembly GCA_900660155.1). Classification (NCBI taxonomy): domain Eukaryota; kingdom Metazoa; phylum Xenacoelomorpha; order Acoela; family Hofsteniidae; genus Hofstenia; species Hofstenia miamia. The sequence continues at coordinate 196,471 of CABFPE010000494.1, forward strand.
AACAATGCAAACAATTATACATACAAATATTTTAAAAATTAATATGAGCGTACTTTTGTTTTCCAATAATATAAAAACTTTTGAATTGTTTAGACAACATTGCTACCGCCAGCCGTCTCAATTTTATATTGTTAATAATCTTAATTAAAGGTTTCCGAAATGAGATGATATTTTTAATATAAGAATAAGCATTACTTAGATACCACACTCTAACATTAGCAGTTGTGTAGTATATTTAGCACTTGTTTAGAAATCATTATACAAGGAATAATGAGTTTTTCGCTGGATTGCCTTGTAGCTGTCAAACGCTTTTGCATCTTCTGTCATTCGATTTAAGTTTTCTTTAAATTAACTCATCTCAACGTTTTGCATAATTGATGCCGTCAGGCGATTTATTTTAATTACGTCAAGCCACAAAGCAAGTCAAAATTTGCAATTTATCAACATTACATTTGAAAGTTAACCTTGTCATGAATTACGTCACTTTAACCAAATTTTTTAAATTGGGAAAAAGGTCAAGACCTCCTGTTGCCTTTCAAGATTTGCAATGTTTCCATGTTTTACAAATTTTTCTCATTTTTATCTTTACATTCGATATGCTTTTTTAATCTTATTTCCACAATTTTGCACAATTTTGTTTTTGTACAAGTCTATCGAGAAATATTTAAAGCCTTTGCTAATGACCCATTTATAGGTTGTGCGCACTCAAGTAATGATGGAATTTTGTTCTAAAAAGTATATAAAATATTTATTTTTTTAATGTGATGAGTGTTGAGACAATAAATTCTGCATCTTGTGGTGTTTGCAGACTTTTAATATCTTCATTAGTTTGTGAGTTATACGCGATTAGAAATGTTTTGGGGAAACAATCCCAGATTTTGTAAATTTTTTAGTGGAATTAGGGTTAATTGTAAGCAAATACATGTATATGGATAGAAAAATATGACAAGAACTGGTGCTTCTTTGTTGCTAAACGATGAGGGACCAACACAATAGAGATGAGCGCCAACCACCGCAATGTCCATTTTACTGCAAACCACCGCAATAAATGAAATTTTACCGCGGTATACCGCAACAATGTCGATGTTTATTTTCTTAAGTAAAGATGGATAAACTTCTTAATTGTTTTTTAAGATTATGGATCATTCGTCGAAAACTTTGAAGACAATTTCTTAAGTATTTTGTCATTTTGTTCAATTATATTAGAGTAGTATCAAATTTTCAATGAAATATGTAAAAATTACTTTTAATATTTTGTATGCGAAATCTCTTAGTTTTGCTGCAGAAACAGTTTTTTGACAAATAATTATAGATTATAAAACTTAAGACAAAACACGTTATCTGTATAATTTTTATGCCACGTAAGTTGTTTAATTCTATCGAAAACCGCAGTTGTGAAAATCGCTATCGTGGTAAGCCGCACAGCCGTATTACTGCACCGCATTCATCTCTACAACACACATACGTTACAATTTCAAATGAAATAAGAAGTGATTAATTTTTAATGATGTATTTGACTCTCATAGACCTCCTCATGAGGACAAATATTTTGAATTAGTTGTGTTTGCTGATAGCATACAATAATGGAAAACATGAGCTTAGATAGAATATAATTCTATTGAAATATTTTCTGTTTTACACTCATAGAATTTGTATAATTCTTATTGGGAATTTACGTAAAAGTAAAACATTTTGAAACCAATTTACATTTGAGTGTTTCAAAAAGCTATGTTATTAAAGTTTTAATAAAACAGACTAAAGAGTAACTCATCCATAATATCAACTATGTTTACAAATCTTTCAACAGCAACCAAGTATAAGTGGGATGACTTGAATTAAAAAATGCCAAAACAAACAAAACAACCTCTACAATAATAGTGAAAATAAATTGTTGAGGCACTTTTTCTTTAATAGCAGTCACATCAAACTGCATTCTTAATGATAAAGTATTTGTTTCAATTTAGTTGTCAATAAAACGGAAATTATCTTTGCCAGCGCAAAGCAGCACTTTATGCACGATTCATAAAGTAATATCAGGATGCAGGCCACCTGAAACGCATTATCCTTTGATTAAAACTTTTAGAGTGTTGAATATATTAACTATTAAGCATATAGAGTGGCTTACAATGTCTAATAGAACAATGATTGTAATTATAGTTAGATTAAGACATCGAATATCATTCACTGAAACCGTTAAATTTTTGCAAAAGTGCATCGTTTAATATTTTATATAACCATAATGAATTTATTTACTAGTTTATTAACACTTTGCTCATTTTATGTAATAATTCTTTCATGCGTAGTACATCACTTGAAAACATTTTGTAGAGAAATTTCAGAAAATTTACTTCATTCTGCTTCTCTAACTTTTATTGTTACAATTCATTAAGACTTTTTACAACATTATATTAAATCATTTAATTCATTAGAAAGCTGTTTCAAAAATAGAATTTCAAAGAAGCTGTTACCAAGAGGAAAACATTGTCCGATGGATCTTGTAATGAAGATTGGTCTGATATACCTCTGAGTTTTTTAGAATCATGACAATTCAGAGTTACAAACAAGTCTTATATTTTAGGCCCAAATTCAACATACTTTTTTTCAAAAGGAACATACTCAAGTAAATTAGCTGTAAAAATGCTGAATAATTATTGGGTTCACTGCCTGATCCAAATAAATGAAAACTGAAAACGGGCCAAGTGAAAATGAAAGAATGACATAAGCGCATTTTGAGGGCAAATCTCATTTTTAGCTCTGTATGAATTATCCTGGAAAATGGATTCTTTGTTTAAGAGCAGTACAAATAATATTAGATTACAACTATTTTTTACTTATGTTTGACTTTTTAATAAAATTTGAATTTCAGTGAAAATTCCAAACCCAATATTTAATCTCTACTAACATTAGATGTAAATTGTATTCTAGTAATGGTTTGCATTTTATAAATGAAAATATAATGGTTTTATTATCTACAGATATGTTGTGTAAAATTACAAATGTTGTTATTTTAACGCTACTTCAATTAATAAAAAATAAACATTTTCTAAGGAAATGAAGTAAGAAATTCAATATTTATTGATCGCAAAGTATATTTAACAGCCACTGCGTCTTTTACTATATACGGTATCTTAATTTCAAAAACCAATAACTTAACTTTGTAATAGAATAACACATTAAATACATCTAACGAGAGTGAAAAAGAATTCTATTTTAAGTTTACACTTTATTATATTAAATTTCAATTTTAGCCTTTAAATTCTTAAAAACTAACAATTAAGTAATTAAAAATGCCAAGTGGAAACTAGAGACTCAAATGTTAGCCTCGGCATTTCTATTAATTCCATAATTCATTCTATAGAGCACAATATAGCGTAACTTTGTTCTGTGTAAAAAGTTATCACTTTCGAAGTATAATAAGCGTACATATTAGTGATGTGCAGGTACGAGTGTAACCCAGAGATGGAACCGGCTCCCGACTGTCATGGGCTACAATTACAACCTGAAAGGCGTTTGGAAATTTTCAAGAAAGAACAGTGAAATTGCCGACCAAAATTATATAAATATATATATATATATATATATATACTGTGTATATATATATATATATATATATACATATATATATAAATATATGAATATATATATATATATATATATATATACATATATATATATACATATTTTGTATTTACATATATAAAGTTTTATATTTTTTAGCAAAAAAAGAATT
>CABFPE010000494.1:201136-214231 GCA_900660155.1 Hofstenia miamia
GATTGTTGATAAGATCAATTATGATGCGACGCCCAATTAACTAACGAGTAAGAAATGCATTCCTTCATTGCCATCATTATTTTGTCACAATGTTAATGGTATCTCGTCTAAGTTAATAGAGTTAGATGCGATTATTGCTGGGTACAATTTTGACGCCATTACGCTGCAAGAATCTAAACTTCGCAACAACCACCCGGATGGACCCCTTAAGCACCACGGTTACCACTTATTATATTAGATAGGGATGTCGCTAACTTTGTCGAAAATGGTGTGGTGGACTACTTACTTATATCAACAAGAATTGGTGCATAAGACGTCCTAGTATTCTTCAATCGTTTTCAGAACCTGATCTGGAATTGCTTGCTGTTAATTTTCACCCCAGGTATTTACCCTCCACTTTTACTTCTGTTTTACTGGTTAACATTTACATACGTCCTCAGCGCAGAAAGCAAAGTACACAAAAATGGTTGCGGAAGTTTTTAAGAAAAGTAACTGAGACTAACCCTCATGCGTTCTTAATAATTGCAGGAGATGTAAACTCTTATAAGGTTAGAGTTCTTAAAGAATTTCATTTGTATAATATTGTTAGTGAGCCTACCTTTAGTATATCTCAAAAGCAGCTTGATGCTATCCACCTAACAAATACTGAGTTATTTTCTTTTGAACTTGCAGCTCCATTTGGTGTCCCTGAAATCAGTTACCACTTATCATTGGTTTTACGCCCTACGATTAACTGTCACAGTAAACTAAAACGTCAACAGAATGATCAACACCGTGATCTGCATGACATGGACAAAATCCAATGTGAACTAGAGACTACTTGCTGGGATAGTTTTCTTGATTATAATAGTCGTGATATTGATTCGTTTACATTTGTACATTAAGTTTGTCGTAGATAATAGTAGATCTGGTAAGGTTGGACGGCGTGACATTTTTCTTGTTGGTATTACTAACTCAACTAAGTAAGACAGCTCGTGAAGGACAAAAAGAAGGCGATATCATCGCATAACTCTTCTCTACGAAATGAAATTCAAAGGAAAATTAATAAGCTGGTGTGTTTTCGAGGGCAGGAATTCATTTCGAGCCTGTCAAAGTCCAAACTTTAGCGTGAGTTACATTATCGTTTAAAGGATAACTTGCCTCCTATGGAGCTTAACGAAAATGAGGATTACATGTCTAACTGGCGACAGTGTATACAGTTTGGGAATAATTCGTTTACCGATTTTTCCAAGATACTGGTCGGTGTTCCTCAGGGTGGCCCTATGAGCGGCCCTCTATTTACATTCTGTACGAACCAAATCAATAACAAAGTCCTCGAAGTTAACAATGATCAGGCAAATATTTCAAAATACTCTGATGATACGAAGATTCTTTTTAATCTTTTTGCAATTTCTGAGTCGTCTCCTATGAACGACTATGAAAATTACCTGTCCTTGATCTCTAAGGTTGTGTCGATGTCCGATAACTTAAATTTTTACATTAACGGTAGTAAATCGAAAGAAATCAATTTTTTCTCTTACAAAAGTGAGGAATATTGCGAGGACCGCGTCGCCTGCAACCATTGCAGGTGTGAGCGTCCCCAACGTTGATTTCATCAAATATCTTAGCGTCTATCTTCATAAGTCCCTTAAATGGAATACCCACGTCGAATATCTGGTGAAAAAACTTAATTTTATTATTCTTGGTTTTGCGGGTGTCATTAAATATTTGAGTGATGAAACAAAAACATCTATCTTCAAAACTTATATTCTCCCTGACTACCTATACGCTTCTTGTGTTTGGGTTCCCGGCCTCTCCAGTAAAAATCGTAGTCAACTGCGGAAACCTATCAGTTTATTTGCATTCATTTCTGAAACTGACAAGTTCAAGTATATTCAGATGGTCAATCAATCGTTCGCCTCGTTGTTCATCAAAGTAATCACGAGAATTCTTGAAGACACTACTCATCCTCCAAATGACAAATTTAATCTTATGTCTTCTCAGAGAAACACCAGACAAGCTTTTAGACTTCCCCGCTGTCGTACTTTTAGATATGATCGCTCATTTTTTCCAGCTGCATGCAGGTATTTAGTCAATACCGCTTCCCTCCCGCAATATTTGTAAATTTTAGCGTTCCCTTTCCATTTTACTTTGTAAAAAGTAAAGGAAATAAAGCGTACTATTATTATAATTACATTTGAACTTCAGGATTCAAATGGGACAAAGCCCTAACCCTAGGGTGGCTTGACGTGAATCACCCTCCTCTCACTATACGAAGACCCTTACATTTTGAAAATAATTTACAAAATGTGATGACGATATATTAAGTGCTTACTTTGTATTGCTTGCAACATTTTTATTTCAATTATTGCCTGGTACATGCTATTCTGGATTGCAACGAATGAATTTATTATCAGAATACTGTCTTTTCTGTCTGCATATAATTGAAGAGATGAAGAAGCCCTTGTCAAATTGTTAGACAATTGAACGACTTGACAAGAACACTTCTATATCCAAATCAACAATTTATCTGTGGAGCAAAAAGTTTAAAAATGGTAAAAATAATTTAGTCGACCAAGACAAGTAATTGTTTTGCATGAACAGTTAAGGAAATGTTGAAATAATGGGAGGGGGGGGGGAAATAATGCGAGTCAGGGCACATAAATTTTCAGTCTGAGTATTCTCCGATTAAATTGACATTCCTTGTATCAGCCACCAGTTTAATTCGAAGACTGCAAGAATTGCATAAATTACTCAAATTTAGAAAATGATTTTCGGTAAAATTTCTACTTATCTTGTCTTCTTTTAATTTTGAAGTTGAAGTGTACATGTACCAGTTTAAATTGTGAAATGATGAGATGGTTTTAAATTGACTAAAATCGATTCGTACTGTTTACTTTCCTCAATTTTCTCTCAAATGAAATACCAAAAAATACCGAAAATCATAGATCAATTTCCAAAAACTTTGTTAGTTATAATTTGTTCAGAAGTAAACGCCTTTGCTCAAAAATAAATGTATGTATATATTTACATAGGGCTTAAGGCGAACCAAATCTGTCAGGAATCCACATTCCGTGTTATTTAAAAAGCTGTGACCACAATTTTATGGAAGATGATGACGAGTTTGTGACGATAGAGGAAGCAAACTAACCTTTGAAACTTACTTTTATACTATTTTTTTGTTTGCATGCATGCCTTCGTTAACGTATTCAAGATTTTTAAGTGTCTTTTTAAATTTTTGTTTGCATTCAATGCACATTTACGGTGGAGCGAACCTTGTTCGACACCGGTGTATGTGTAGGTGTGAATTTATTAACAATTTCCGGCTCCTCTTCAGCATATGCTACAATTTATGGACTCATAAAAGCACAGATTTTAACATTTCTATTTAAAAAGTACATTTTTATTGCGAATGAGGGACAATAAAAAAGCATTTAAAATTAGTTAATTTCATAAATGCGGGAACAATTGATATGAACAGGCGAAACCCATTGGCAGGAATGATCTCTGCGCTATACGCCGTTGAAATACTTTCAACATAATAATGGAACTCTGTGTTTGAGATATGAAGTCGAGGATTCAAAAACAGTATCACATAGTAGTATATTTCCGATTTTAGACACATGATTAATTTGAAAATGGTCAAAATTTGGCAGAAAAAATTATGATTTAAAATTCAAGACCGAAGCTGACCCGCATGTAATTTGTTGCTCAACACTTGTTCTTTATATAGAGATGTGATATTATAGCCAACACATATTTTCAGTTTAAATATCATGTGGTTTTATTGCGTTTTGAGTAGAGGGCAAATTTGTTTACCCGGACGTATTACTTACGAAGTACAAAAGTTGAAAATTAAATATATTTTATTAGTTTAGTAAAACTACTAAACTTTTGTAACTAAGAATATTTATTCTATATGCACTGATAAAAAACAATAACCAATTAGTTCTATACCTGCAACCAAGCTTAATATAAATAATAAATGTGTACTATTAAAATAATATTTTAGTTTATTCTTGGAATTTTAAGTCGAACGTTGAGCAATTAAGTTAGCATTATTATAATATTTCAGGCTTTCACACATATAGAAATTTTTCAAAAAACTTTAAAATCTACAATTTTCTCAGTTGGGTAAAGGACGAATTTGTCCAACTATCCGCTAAGCTAAGAGGTTAATTGAATTACTTTTCGAATAATCAACAGATGGGATCTGTGAACATTCGCGTTCATATACTTCTTTAAACTTTTGAGAGCAATTTTACAATTTCTATCAAAAATCACAGGTAAATTCTGCCACCTGGTGGCGTATGAATAGGTATTCAAAAATCGATCTTTCTTATATTCTACGGGTGAAACCAACCCTGCAAATTAACTCGAGACCTCTGCAGGCTTGAAACGAATTGTGCATTATAAATTAAATGGAATATTTCTAGCAAAATAACAACTGAAACGAGAATAAATGACAAGTCACAACTAATCGACACTATTAACCTCAAATATGAACTCTGCTTGATCTCAAGTTCAGGCTGAGTTTCGGGTGCATTCAGTTCAGATCTATGAACAATGTAGATTTAGATGGGAAAAAATTTATTTCTGAATTTTTTGGAGAATATAGGTTATGAATATTTTATGTTTACTTCAGAACATTTCGTTCTAAATTTACCAATCAGTGGGTTCGGGGCATCTACATGTAAAAATCGCGGGTCATATGCATTGTAATGCACTGATTTATCTAGTCTAAGCTGTGAAGGCTTAATTCAATTTCAATCACAATGGAGTTGGCTTATTATTAGCGGCCATCTTGAAAATAAATAACCTCACTCTGAGAGTTTCTAAGCGCATCCTAATTATGGAAAGGCTTAATTTGTGATGTTCTTCCGTCTCCATGTACTTTTAGCCTTATTTCGGAGTAACTAGATTAAGTGAATTACACGTAGATCTTATTATCAAAGCAGATGCAATTTTCCCTTTTTCGCTTAATTTAATTCAAAATTGAATTTAGCCGCGAATTTATGAACAACTCCAAATTGCGATGTTAAATTCAATTAAATTGCTGTATTTTAGGTAAAACAGGGAAAGGTGAATCTAAGCGTGAAATATTTATCGAAAATACATCAAAAGATTTAATCTACATTTATGTATGTATTACGATTAAAGGAACATGTATCTTTGAAACTATAATTGGGAGAGTGGTCAGTGGGCATAATTAATTCATTTATTGTTATGTAGGATGTCTTCATCATTCATCCAATTAAATATTGAATTTATGAAAATGTTCAACATAAGTTCATTCACCGTTCAACAGGGCATACAAAATATATTATCACTTGAGGAAGATTTGTCTTTTCCAGAACAATTCTTTACACAAATATACATTTTGAAAAACTTACCGATTCTCTATTGCTGTCATCTTTACATACACTACTCGAGAGACCAGGTGTGTACTCGAGAGCGAGCCCTTGGAAGGCTCAGCCCCATTTGTAAGTTCGATTGAGAAGCCAGCTTTCTCGAAAAGTGTATATTATAGCATTCAATTTGAATTTCTTGATTCAGGAACCATGGGACTGGCATTACTAAAACCCATTGAACTGGTTGCTTTCACAAAAATCTAATAGTAATTTAGAAGTCTTGAAAATTTTTTTAAGCCAATGCTTTCCTAGCTCTCAAATTTAGATATACTTTTTAATTACTTACAAGTACATCTCTGCATTATTCTATGTTACACACAATAATATAAATTATATTGACTTCTTAAAATGTTGGCAATTTTGGAATAACAACCGCTGTGGATTGTCAATTTTTAAATAAAATTTTTCTAATTCATTACATAAAAGGCAGTGTATGTGTTTACACTAATAACTCAGAAACTTTTAGAACTAGATAACTACATCATATATTTTTGTAACCCCATGACCTCCTGAAGGTTTTAGGCATATTTAATCAATGACTTAATGAACTAATTTTTTATTCAAATGTTCCCATACTTCATTTCTTTATATAATTGGCATTTCATAGTTCCTCTTATTGTTTAACAGCTTTCTCAGTTTTACAGCTAAGATTGTTAGAATTTTAGAATTTTCTGCTTTTTTGAATGTGTTTCCAGAGCGAAGCCCGGGATAAACAGCTAGTTTTATATAAACCTCAATTTATGTTAATTATAGTATCCTCAGTATACTTGCTCCATCATAGTATGCAGTCGCTTTAAATATTGTCTTCTTCGAATAAAAAATATACAAAATACTTGAAGATATTTCTGTTATATACAGATTCTAGTTCCCTAATTTACCTCAATCTTGATCCAGCTTTCCGTTCTTGCTCAAAACACTAATCTTTGAATTGTTCAAATATTTGGTTACATAGTAGCTAAATTACTACTGTTCACAGGGTGTGTTGACATCTTTCCTTTTCTATTTATAAAGCAATTAAGTTATTCTTGAACAAGCGTGTGTCGTTTATTTGTGCTAGGCAGGGTTTTGACCTAAAATATTTCTCTGACTATATCTAGTCTCCATCTTTATTTTAACATCCTTGACTTGCTTTGATGTATAGATTATTTTTATATTAGGATATATAGCCTTACATTTTGGAAATTAAATTATGCGTATTGTAATTCAAAATTGTAACATTGGTTATTCAATTTCCTTTGAAGAATAGCTTTACGTAGTTTAATAAGTAAGCAGGTCAACTTTGGGCGTTTTCTAAGTCAAATGAAGTTGAGAATATACTGAACTTATTTGGTATCATGAAACATTGAAACGAATTTAGCAGCATAGTGTAAAACTTCAATTTTAATAATTGAATTGAATCCTTTACATGCACTAACAGAAATATAAAAATTCATGTAAGCCAGATAACAGCAATCCCAGAACCGGCATCAAGTCATTGATTTGCGGCATAAGCCTATGCTATAGGTCACAAAATTACACAGATCTTTTAGGTTAATTGTCAGTGTATTTTAATTTGTCAATTAGAAGTTGTTAAAGATATTATTTTCCTAGCAAATTCTGTTTACCAGATCTGTTCCAAACAAATGGCGTTAGTTTAAGTTTAACAAATCGTTTTAATATCACTGATATTAGAACGTGAACGTGAAGAAAATTTCTCGAAACTTCAAATAACACGTTGCGAAAAGTTATGAACTTTTTACTTCAGGGCACCAGGAACAATTTCAACCAGCCGTGCTTTAAATGTCGTTCCAAAAATAGGCTGTAATACCAGAAGACAATGCCTCTCTCTATTTCAGCAACGTAAACTGTATAATAATAATAATATTAATGATAACAATAACAATAATAAAAAGCTTTATTTCTTCTAAATTAATATATATATATATATATATATATATATATATATATATATATGTATATATTTGTGCTATTCCTAAAATAGGTTTTTAGTAAATTTGCAAAAGCTTGGGGTTCCAAACGCGGAGAAACTATAAAATATCTTAAAGAATACCAAGGAAAATACTAAACGTAAAAAAGTCATGCGCTCTCCATTTTGGGATATTATATAATTCCATGCAGGATTATTTTACACACTACAAAAAATTTCAGTGTTTTAATGTAAAGTTGTGAAATTGCAACAACTTTACCATTTATTTAGAGTGTAGTAGTGTTTTGATGCTGACATTGCTACTTCTTCAAATAGCTTAATAGCCTTCTGAGCTGCTTGCTTTTACCTAGAAACCTCAATATACCAACAAATTCTAAGCTCCAATAACATTTTAGGCATTCTTTTGCTTTAAAGTAAAACACTAGTGGGCTATAAAGCTCTAGATAGATGCTAATATCAAAACTTTGGGCTAAAGTCAACCAGAGGCCCAAGTATTGGCAATTAATAACAAAACTTGCTGAAAATGTGGCCAATTATCTAGGAATAGACAATTTTAGTACAAAGATAAACAGAAAAATCAGTCTTTATCTTAAAGCGTAGCTTTTTTTCTAATTACAAATTTTGCTGGCAAATTGATGTGTGAAATATGCAATTCTCCCAAACAGTTGAAGCCAGTGAAGATAACTTAGAGAAATCCATGTATATTATTGCATGAGATGTTTTCGAGTGTCATTATAAGATCATTTTATCCATTGCTCTTGATAATGAAAGGAAAGCAATATGCTCCTTTAGAATTAAAATTCCTGAACAATAATCACAATGCAGAGTATTTTCAGTTTCATGCCCATTAAGGCATATACAAGTATCTACCATAATATGTGTGGTTGTAAGAAGTTCTTAAACGAATTTAATGGCCTTTCAACAGTTAGAACTTATTTTTGATTTCGCTATTTTTAGGGCAGGTGCAGTCCTAGAAATGTTTCAATGGCTTGTGGTTCAATTATTTCCTATATTTTTACAAAAGTATAATTAGCAACTTATGCAAAATCAAATCATATCTTTCAAAAATTGAAATGATTTTTGATATTCTAAACAAAAACTTTAAGGTATATATATATATATATATATAAATATATATATATATATGTATATAGTGCACTTTTCATTCATAGGTAGCAGAAAATTTTGTAAATAATGGTTTCCATCTAATGAGTAACACTACAAATTTATTCATCTTTCAATATTCACATAAAGCTTTGACAGTTTTTGAAAATGATAATATAATTTGGGGTGAATAGGGGTAGGAGGGGAGTGGAGACAACGGTCCTCCCTGTTTAGCTAACAAACAAGAATATTAAAGTGACTTAGTACTTTAATTTTTTTTCCTTAACAATAAAAAACGCATTTTATACTGTTTATTTAACCTCCTTATGTAAAAATTAAATGAAGAAACGCCATTACGTAATTTAATAAATCGTGAAAAAATTTATTATTAAAATTATTTTCATTCCATTTGTCCACTAGCCCACACTAAAGTTCAAAAAATTAAATTTTGGAATAACCCTTATATATATATATACATATATATATATAATTAAATGGAAATAGAAGAAATTAAAACATGAGGCTGGCTACAAGGTTCTCAGTTTAATGTCTTCATTGTTTGGGATCTTGCAAGTCTTTCTATTCAATTCGGTGAATATTTTTGTGTTACTTTGTTTTTTCTGCGAATGTGAAAGATGGGGTGAACCTTCCGTACATTGGGTGGCATTGATGACTCTGTATTCTATCAATTGCAATTTGGCAAATAGCTAGATAGGTTTTGAGAGATTAGTTCTTTATTTTCTTGTAAGTCCGGGTGCCCATGCTACTGAACAATATAACAACTTGATGTATGCACTAAGGATTGATATAATTCCATCGTCAGTTATGAAGAACACTTTTCTTGATATCGCTTTAACTGTTGCATACAATGAATTGGCGACCTGATTTATATGTTGACTGCAGTTTAACTAATCATTTATTATGATACCCAAATAATTTGTGAAGTTTGTCTAATGTATGTTTTGGTCATGGATCTCTAGTGGTGGATTAGCAATAGCAATACGTATTATGGCATGATTTAGTAGGATTAACTAATAATTTATTTTTCCAATGAAATTTCAAATATTCGCTCAACATTGTTTATATATCTTGAATAATTTTCAGGACAGCTTTTTGGAGAAATTTAACAACCATTCTAGTGTCATCTGAGTACGTGGAAATGTCAATTTCCTCTTACTTTAAGCCTGTCTTTAGTTTTGATACTTCATTCGTTGCAGAAGTAAATAGAGAACCTGATTTGGATAACATAAATAGTAATTAATAAATTTTTAAAAAGAGAGGGTTCTCCAAATCTTGCTAGTTTGCAAATGCTTCCTAGAGTTGTTGAATAATGACATTATAATAGAATGATCCAGTAAAATATAAAGTATCAGGTTATCCGAAATTCCCAATTCAGATTGTATTATAGGCCTACATAGGCATCATTTTTGTATTAGGGTGAAGTAATTTTAGATTTTCTCCTTACAAATAATTTTGCCAAATGTCTTTCCTACAAAGAATTTTTAAGTAGATTTCCTAGACCATTGACGCTAAATGTTTTCCGATACCTGTCTATAAAACTGAATATTCTCCATGTTTGATGGATTTACTTTGTTTTCAATTGTAACAATACAAAGAATTTTACTTACTTAAGTAATCCATTGTTTCTTATGGACAGGTGTTACTTATAATTGCTCCAATATAACGCTGTGCATCTAAAATATGTCTTAAATATTTGTATGTAAATTTGTGGAGGATTGTCTTAAAAAAAGCTTCAATAAATTCAAATGATAGACATTCCTGCATCATCTTCTTACTGTCAGAAAGATGATCTTAATATTGCGCAATCGTAGTACAAAATTATTTTGATAGTTACAATAATTATATTATATAGGATGGGAAGAATGAAGTTAAACAGTTGCTTAATCTTATGCCTAATTTTCTTTCTTATCAAAATCTTGAATGTATCATACCCAAGTTCAATGATTCAGCATTGAATAAGCACTCTGAAGGATTCACAATATTTTGCATAATTTTTTCAGTTCTTCTTGTCCATTGCAATTAAGAAGTTGGTTAGTAGCCTTTTATTATTGTAATGCCTTGCTTTAGATGTCGGTAAATCTAGATCACAAACTAACAAAGGTTCAAATTCATTGTTTGCTTAAAATTTAAAATCAACAAAGTATCACTTAAAGATCAAAATCTCAAATTCCTAAGAATCAGGAATTTGAAAAATTATTATGGTTCTTGTAAGAACTTACTTATTTCAATTGCAGAATTCTTAGATATTTATCGATGCTATTTTCGCATTTTTCTTATAATTGCTGAATTTCTTATGTGTTCATCAGATATATACATAGTGGCTGCGCAAGTTGGAATGATAGCGGGTGCACGGAAGCAGTTGCCTTCCTCCAAATCAATTTTGTCAGAGAAGACCTCCCTAATTTTTTTAATTCAAACAGTAAGAAATCTATTATTTTGTCAATGTGCTGTGGTCATAAATGTAACTTGCACCCTAACCAAAATTCGTTGCGCCGTAATTGTATGTATATAGTAAAGCAAACAAGTACTCGTAGTTGTTGTTGGTTGTGAGCAGTATTTATGATAAATATATTACAAGATTTCATACATTGCTGCCCATTCTATTGAAATAGAGAAGAAACATCCTTATAGCGGTCTCTCAAAGGTTAATACACTAATTAGAAGTAACATCAAATTAAGATCAAGTCTACTAGTTGCGTCATTTGACAGTTGAGTAGGTGTGTTTATAAAAATTAAATACAATTGGTTAGTTGATTATTTTGGATTGAACTCACTGAAGCCAATATTTGTAAATTCCACGAAATAATTTTTAAACAAATCCCTCTAATGCCCACTATGTTCCGGTTTTGCACTAACATATTGAAACACAAACTTGTTCATTAAGAACTTTTTACAAATAATTAGCAACACAACATAGTTGGAAAGGAATATCTTCTAAGAAAACACACTTATTGGAACAATTAATCCGCAACAACTGTTTTCATAATTAAGGAATTTGATTGTAATAAAGTTTCTTATGTTGTGCTTAACTAAAACATTATTTAGAAGTAGTCACTACAGAAAAATATTGCAAGATATTATCACTGTAATGTGTCTGAGCCAGGTTGGGAAATGGCAAGCTTTTTTGACCCATAATCCGAACCGATCGGTTCAACACTGACTCGTAATCCGACCCTGACCCATAATCCGAACCGATCGGTTCAACACTGACTCGTAATCCGACCCTATCAAACAAAGATTACTATTATAATACGCACAGAAATGTGTCAATAATAGTAATGCAAAATCAATAAATTTTAACAAATTAATTAAAACCATTAGTCTTTAGGAACTTCAAGACTTGAAATGTTTGACTTTATAAATTGTTCCTTAAATCTGTTAATGCGCTTCACCCTAACGATTATAAATGGCCAATGATGTGACCAGATCTGACAATTTTTTTTTACCTCACTTGCGGGTATAGTTTTGCCGTGTTGAGCTTACTCCAACCTTGGTCTGAGCATACTACAGCATAAATTTAATGGGCCTTCGGTACTTCGCGGCAGAGATAGAGACCCGGCTACCTTACACCCGCATCCCTGTCAGAGATCAAAAAATACCTTGGTTATTCTTAGTCTTACAATCTCTTCAAAATTAAGCCATTGCAAGATATGATTAGATGCAATAATAGTATTGTCAGTAACGTTATCGTTATCAACCACTAAATCATAATTTAATATTGCGTGATTTATTATAGAAGCAAAGAAAAGTTGCAAGGGTCTCGTTCTAATAAGGCTAGGAAATGAGATTTACTATTCACTCCGTAGCCATGAAGAGAATCCAGAGTAGTAGCAGTACAGTCGTAACAAGAAGAAAAATGGAAATCCCGGATATGAAAGAAACAATTTATTGTTAGGATTCTCCACAACCAGAATTAGTACCTTGGTTTTGTTCTCCTCCCGACCCATATCAGTTTCAAAGAAGTTTTTTGTTCCCTTTGTTCCATGTGGTTTCTATTATAACGTCAATTTTGCTTAGAATGGCTAAAAATTATTAGCAATATTCTGAAATTGGGGGCCCAGTTTCTTCATTTGCAGGACCACTGAAATGCTTAGAACCAGATCCCATTCATATGAGACTGGAATCGGTAAATTCCATTGGACCAAATGGTTCTGTAGAACTCCAATAACTTAGTAACAAGTAGTACCGTGTAAGGCAATCACCTATGGCTGAAGAAACCTTAGTAGTAAATTTGAGAATAACCAAGTTATCTGCACGTTACGTATGATATCACAGTTTCCTAATAGTAGCTTAATAAATGATTCCATCGTTAAAAATTAACTCTTTAGAAAACTTACACATTGCGTACATCAAAGTTCTTTAATTTTTCTGAACATTGGCAATAACCAGCCTATGAGATCATAATTTAAATACAAAGAAAATCGATATTTAGATTACTCTAAGCTATAGGGCTGAGTTAAAACATGATGGAGGAATAACAATAAACTTAATGCAAGTAACACTAGTAAAAATGTTTGGAAAATTTGTCAAAAAGTTTTCCAAAAGTATTTACTAAGGAAGTTAATTATGTTTCCTCTCTTGCATAGCAGTGCTAGAATCCATTCTAAGTGAGCTCACTAACAATATATATATATATATATATATATATATATA
>CABFPE010000494.1:224970-248842 GCA_900660155.1 Hofstenia miamia
AATGTTTTGACAATTTCTGAATGGCTGCAAGTCACTAAGTTTGTTCACCATTGATGTTGACGTGCTCCCCTTCAGAAAACGTTGTCTACGTTCCTAAATAAAAGCACAAAGTGAAGAGTAAAATTTAAATGAAATTACATAACTTGTTAACTAATTTGAATTGAAATGATTTATTGTTTTGAATGTATCTTTAAACTTCTCACTCTTTATTGGATTATTGTATTAAAGGAATCTTTGCATAGAGATTATTTATAACAGCACAATCAATTTTCAATATTCAAATATTTAATGCCGACATTATTTTTGATAACCTCATCAAATGTCAAATTTGGGAATTTTTTGAAACAATAAATATTGCTGTTAACAGATGGAAATGGTGAAATATTTTTATTGGGGCTATAATCCCCAATAACAGTTAGGGAAAGTCACCAAATCTCATTAAGAAAGCTTCACAAGTTTTTGAGCTTGTGCGATATTTCTATAGACGATTACACAAATTTAGAATTGCATGCTAAAATGGTAGATATTTGAATGACCAATTGTAACATCAACGGCTTTGTTAAGTTGTGTTGTCGAATTCGCTGCAAATAATTACCAATAAACTTCATTGATTTATTGACAACATAGTCCATTGTGTTGCTTTAAATAACACGTAGACAAATTGTCCTACGAAACCGTAAAAAATTGGATGAAATGAGTTTTACTGTGCAATACAATTAAAAAGTCAAATTTAGCATATACTTTTCTATTATATGTATGAAAAAACTACAAAAATAACATCATGTTCTAAGTATCAAATGAAACAAAAATAGAAGAGTTACGAAACACTTTAAATTATTGTGACCAAACCAACTCCAACGAAATATTCAACAACTTAAGCTACTTCAAATGAAATCGCATCAATACATTAAGCAAATTTCTAATTCCAAAAAGTCTACATAGGTATACTAAAATATATACCACATATACATTGTATGTGTGTCGCGTTTGATACAACTGCTATGACAAAACATTACGAAATTTACAGGACTTAATTTCACCTTAGTTGTAATCAACTTAATATTAATTGTGTTTAAGAGCCACATAATCAGTCATGTCTTTCAATCATAACATACTGACAATGATCAACTTTAATTGGGACATTACTACGACATTATACCCCGCAGCATTTCGTCAAGCTTAAGTAATTTTTTATTGAACTATCAAATTTATTAGTTACCTTTAATATAGTCAATACATTTTTCATATTTTAAATTATATAAAGCCTAACTATGCCAAATATTTGTTTAGCGTGTTCATAACATGCATTTGACATTTAAAAAGCAAGTGTGTGACCAACAATGAGATTATTAAGGTCATACCCTTGAAATATAATGGGTAATGAAAACATGAAATAAAGATTCTGGTAAATTTACTTAATGAAAATATATAATTAAAATAATTTTATATTAATAGAAACATTAAAAATTATAATTTTAGCGCAAATGTAATACACATCGTGTTTGAAAATAGTGAAAAGTAGAACTAAAGGCAGCTTTCTAGAAATACAATTTCAATCATATGTAATAAATATGAGAAAATTGTAATGCTTAGATCCATTTTCAAACTTATTTTTTAATGTTTTCAAAATGGGCAAAATGTCATTTTTAACAACATTATAAATATAAATGAAACTACTGACATTTTTCAAATAATAACTTTACATATTTGTAATTCAGCTACATCAAGACGCTGCATAAGATCTGTTAATTATTATTTCAATACAGGAATGTGATTATGTAATTATATCACCGAGAAACTCACAACTTCTAATCAAAAGAAAAAGTGTCTATTACATAGACCCACATAGGAACCGAAATTAGAATTAGTGCTGGATAAAGTGGGTTAGATGTGACTCAGGCTAGCTTTTTATGAGGAGATCAATCAGGTCACAGTGCAAACTATATTCTTCTAGCCCAATCTAACCTTCAACTGGCTTAAGACTACACAATCATCTATTGCAGGCCTATTAACGCCAAAGAATTCTACATGATATACCAATACTTCAATGATATACAAAATGCTACTTGAGGATGGTTACATGTATCTTTATAAATAACTTCCAAGATTGTCCTCTTATTTATGATTAGAACATGAGAGTAGTCACATGGTAGAAAAAGTACTTGAGAAATGACATGAAAATGAAGTGAATGGCAAATAGTACTATTATATTAAATTAGTAAAACACTCTTAATATGCAAATAAGCCTTTTGTAAATAAATTGTACACACTCTGGAAGTTAATTTCATATGCAAAGAGTACGTCATGACGTAAAAAAGACCGCTTGAATGGTGAATAAAAGATTTAACACAACGTAAGATTTGATGAATATTTTGCCATTGTTTGACAATACGGCCATTATTAAAGTTACTCTTATTTTATGAATGCGTATTTTAAAATAAAGCTTTAGTTGCAATATGACAAATCGAATGACATCTTTGTTTATAATTCCAGAAAAAACTAGTTCTATTTTTAGGGATTTTCTTCAGAGCCCTAGGCTAGAAAATATGCATCTAACAAAATATAAAAAGGAAATTGAAATTCACAGGTAAAAAAATGATGCTCATTCTAAAAATCAAATTTTCAGCATTAATCATTAAAAAATTTGCATTGCACTATATGAATTATATAAAATGTCTGATATTTTGTTTATCAGTTCAGTGGTGGCACAATAATGTATTGTCAATACATGCGAAATAGACTAAATATTTCCATAATTTTTATTTTTTTCAATGCCTTGCTCTTTCGAAATACAGCTTCTTATGCACAGCTAAAATATCCTTGCAGAAAAGCATTCACCTTTGATTTTTGCGACAAGAATGTTTTAATCCTAAAATAGTTATAAATGTTACTCACTTCTCTGCAGCAAACCACATAGGAAACAGGAATTCTCAAAAATGTTCTACAATTGAAAAAATAGCATCTGCTTAAGAAATTGCAGCTTCCTATAAAAAATTGTCTTTGCCAACCAAAATGTAAGTTACTTAATAAATGAATAAATTCTACTATAATGTTTTCATTAATTTAGTTATTTCCAAAAAAGTTCGCAGATTAAACTCAAAACTTAAAGCAGTTCAATAAAGGCATGGAATTGTATCCATTTTTGATGTGTTAAGATGGAGGAGTGAATTGTAATGTTTCTGTGGGTTTGATTAAGAATTGCTTGCAACTGAGAAAACGGTATTCTGTATGACAATGAAAGAACTATCAAAATAAGCACTGAATGCTTATGCACTTTGAGAATAAAACTTGTTTTTTCGAAACCATGCATGGGCACTTCCTCTATATAATGCAGTCTTTATTAATATGCAAATTTCATTCCTGTGAAAGTGTAAAAGTGAATTTTAAACACTCTAGTCTAATAAAGCAACGTCGGTGAATTCTGTTCGGGTGAAGTATATTTCTAACAAAATGTCACTTAACTTAAGGCCTCAATATATTATTCCGTGGCTTCAAACACTACTATTAAGTTAAAATTTATCATATTAAAACATAAGTAGCAAAACATCTCGAAGATATATTTGACAAAGATATCTTTGACATTAAATAAAAAGGTTTACGTAACGTTATTTTTGGGGAAATATATATTTTTAAAAAAAATCTCTCAGATTTGCAAAGCATTATTTACAATACCTAGGCTAATAAGGAATAATTTTGAATATAATCAGTACTGTATATAAACCAGAGACTAGCCAAGTTATGAATGCCATGCAAGTTTGATAAAAAATATATTCATAGACGATATATATATATATATATTCCCAACAGCTTTATTGAAAGATTTCTTGCTTCAATCCCTAATCGCCTTTAAGCTGTTATTCGCTCAAAGGGAAACCCTACAAAATATTAGAAGAAACAATTTTGTTGCTAAGTGCTTGTATTGCATCAATTATTAATTTATGTATCTTATTTTGAATTTACTTTTTTCGGATTTGCTAATATGTTAAAATTTTTTCAGGTGGCCGAATATATTTTTCCAATACAAGTTTTCTAATTTTGATTAAAAATTAATAGCCAAATGTTATTATACATAATTTATGGTATTAGACATACAAATTTTCCTTTAATCAAAGAAACATTTGGTTATAATTTTAGACCCACTCTATCCAATGAATGTTCATTATTTATTCCAAATAGCAAGGTGGTCGAATACATATTTCCAGTACTGTATATATTCAAGATTGGACAATGAATCCCAGAACGTAAATAGTAAAAAACTAAAAAACATGTCTGACGCCACTAGTTGATAAGATAGTATTGAATGTTTGTATTTAATACTTTGTCATTGATGAATTTTCAAGATTTTTGATATATCCCAAAGAACAACCTCTGCATTTCACAGCATTAAATTCATATTATCATACGTGAAATTTTAGGTAATTTTATATTTAGACATTGTACTAGTGGTTTCATTACATATTAAATTATTAAATCTATACTTTCTTTGCACGACAATAGATAATCTACATTTACAAGACTTTTTCGGTTTTTCTGGAAATCTTCTCTTATATAATTTTAATTATATAAAAATAACTCTTTCCATAAGGTTATTCGTTGTTGATTGGATTGTATTAATCTATAATTTATAAAAATCTTTTAAATTGGTTGCTATTCTTAGTCCATACATTAATTGTTGCATCTCCATCTCGCATATATATATATATATAGCTGCTTGCATAATAGCATTTCTTAATACTCCCATGTTTTCAAGAACAGGGTCCTTGTAAATTTTCTTTTATTTCAATTTTATTTTTCTTAATAGTTATATATTAATTAAGCTGGATAATTCAGAATAATAATTTTTATATATCAAAATTTGAGTAATAATTCCATCATAATTCAATGTAATTAGCATATGCGGAAATTCTGGTATTTTTTAAACAGATGGCCTAAATAATTTTTCAAATTATTAATAAAACTTAAATTTCTATTTTTTTTATATATATATATATATATATATATATATATATATATGTTATGCGACCGGATTCTAAAGTCAACCTCAATACAAATATTATGGTGATTTAATTTACAATGCACTACATTTAATATTGCTAAAATATGCCTACACTAAAAAATATTCAAAATGTTGGTCGTCCTTTGTTTATTCACTAACATTTTCGAGTTCTTAATACATAGGATTTCAGAAATCTTAGCATTAAATGTTTGCATAATGAGCTTAAAATTATATGTGTTTGATCTATGTTCGTGAGAATACATTTTAGAATTTAAGTGCCCCGATGGGTGTCCGTTCACTCGAGTTAGTAGATGTCGCTTTGTTTCACCGATGTACGAATGGTTTGTGATTGTACGAAATTCAACATTCCAAAATCAAATATTAGAAAAAAGAAAATTATGCCGCAATCGTGAATACCCATTAATTTAATATTTTAACACTTATGTGTGATATTATAATTTATCCACGAAAGAAATTAACTGATTGAAGGAAGCATGCTGAACAACAAACAACGGCAACCAATTAATTGGAAAAGTTACAAGCAATTATTACACTTTGTAGTGCACAAAGCTGAATTGAAAATGCACACATTCAAAGCTTTATTTATCAAAATTGAAATGTTATAAAGAATTTTAAATTAGCCTAATAACTTACTATTTCGAATAAAGTGGTGTTTTGCACCAGCTAAACATTTTTCATCCTTGTCTATGAGGTAAACTTAGTACCTTTAATTTAACAGCTGAGGAAAAAATAAGTGGTGTTATTATTGTATGGATATGCATTTGAAGAGCTTTTTTGTAAATGCACAATGTTTGAGGCTAAGGTTAGAGTAACATATTCCTATATTGCAATGCGTGTACCTTTGTTGGAATATTTTTTTAAGATTAGAATATTTATCAAATAATTTCTTCATATATTTATAGTACGTATTTTTTTATTAATTCTACAATAAATAAAGCTTTGCATTTACTTTTGCATTTACACATTACACAAATTGTGATAATACTATCATTTTGGATAATGTTATTTTCAACCAATCATATTTTGATGGGTGCTTATTGGATGGGCAATTTCTACAGAAATTAGAACAGACTTAAAACTAAGCCATGAAGTGCTTACAGGAATTTGGAAGATCGAAGTGAAACATACCTTACGTAATGTAATTCCAATTTCATTTACGCACCCCATCTGGATCACATTCATTTCAATTTGAATGGCACAAAGCCAGAGTTTAACATACTGATCCATAGTCAGAGAGTTCTTAAATTACTTATGAATTTTACTACATGAATTATACAGTCATTACAATCGAATTTTGTAAATTGGAATTATTTTAAATCATATTTTGATACATAGTTATATTATTTGATTTTGTAACATCTATCCAGTAATTTTTTAATTAATATAGTAATTATAAAATCGAAAGTCCCGGAAACAAATACACAAAGCAGTTTGTTTCTAATTCTAGCAATCGTCTATTTTATAATTGTTTATATATATATATATATATATTCTTTCACTCTATGTGAATTTATAGCAGCCTACAATGTCTTACTTTAATTTCATTGATATATTTCGATTTCGACACAGTTTTGGTTTATAAAAACAGTATTTTAACATAAGAATAAGAAAATGGAATGAAAGTGGTAAAGTTGCTTAAGCATCTTCTTGCTTACATTTCTATATTTCAAATTTGGTTTACATTATTCAACATTAATATAAGAGTATTTAGAATGTGAAATGTAGATTTTGAATTAGAACAGTAGCTAAAAGTAGTTATGTAATAAGTTTCTGTAAATTTTAACCATTTTTGGTACCTTAAGTTAATTTTTTTACATAAATTGTATTCAACTAGAAATAAAGTGGTAGAAATAAAAATTTTATGTTGAACGGCTGTGATTTGTAAGTCTTCCTAAAATGAATTATTTCAAAAAGATAAACTTTATTAACTTCGACATTTGCTTTTGAAATATGCATAAAATGTTTAATGCTTACTTGTATTTGTAATGCTGTCAAACTTTCATAAACGGTGATTAGTAATAAGTTAATAAATAAACTCCCGTATTCCATTTTTATAACTTATTTGAAAATATTTCTGTTCAGCTGAAATTTCAATCATTGGCATTCAGTTCTGTAATTGGGAAAGATTTTTGCTTCAATATCTAACTTTTGGCTATAGTTTCAATTAGACCTATGGTAATACCTAATCCACCATATAACGATTATTTTAAATTTAAACGTTCGTAACTTTTTCTAATTAAAATTTACCCTTTATTGGAGTATTTACAATCTCTTTTGTGAGCTGGCAGGAAGCCCTTTTGAATTTAAAATATTGAAGTCAATCTTTAATATTTTTAATTTGAAGATTGCTATTATTTGGCCCGAATTAGTAGAATATTCACAAGTAGGAATATCATAAGCTAGATCGCGGCTTGTTACAGGACAATGCAGGTCAGGAAAAAATGGAGCAGGGCTTTGTTTTTTGGTACGATTTAATATTATTAGATTTACTTGTTCCATTCCAAGAGACTGCCACGTGAGAATAACTATTTCAGATGACTGAGGCCGTAATTGAACAAACGAAAACTGGGGTCATGCATTAATGAAGAAAACTCTTATTCTTTTTATTGTCTCTAAGGCTGTCCAAGTAATTTAGACTGGTGTTTGCAAAATGGTTTCATGTTTATTCGAATTGATGAAAATGCTGAGAATAAAATTTATAACGATAGGTAACATGGGATAATCGATCGAAAATATACTATTTGCCACTTCGGAGAACAAATCTAACAAGAATAAGTGGGACTGAGACCAAAAGATTTAGCTCACGGATCACTGCAAGAAATGTAAAAGATTTCTTGGAATAAGAGTTTTTATTTTAAAAAATTCTGCTTACTCACTAATTTTAAGAACTACTTTCGAAATTCATAATTTTTGCTATTAAAATGCTTAGTTTTTGGGAAATTTTGTTTCCATATTTAAAAAATATTTGTATTTATTCAGCAAAAGCCAAGCGGATAGTTAAGTTCGTAACTTCTTGTAGATACGGTCGAGTGGTTAGTGGGAAAAATACCTATGGTCATAATGAATAACAAAATTATTCCAAATTTATCTTAATTAATTTTCGAACTGTAACTATACATATATACCTAGTACAATGGGATTTGATTGTAATGTATTAATGTTAATAGTTCAAGAGTTAACAATTGTCTTGCAGGTGGTTGGATTCTACTTGAACTTCTCCATTTGTAAAATTTAACATCTAGAGTGTAAGAAATATTTCTTGAATACATTTTTGTGTAGAAATACCCGTGCCATCACTTTCTTATTGTCCAAATTCTGCAAATAGTTTTATGAACAAATTTTTTTCGTAGCAACTACAGTGTGCTAGTATTATATATAGAACCATTAGCATCTATCATGAAAAACTGAATACCCACAAAAAAACTTCATAAATGCTTCTTCAATTCAATATTCAATACTAATAAAAATAATTGGTAAGCTATTTATGATCAAAATTTTGTAAAACTCAATGAATATAGACTTTTGATATTTTTGCTAATCAAATAGTTAATTCCCATTTAGGATGAACTTAGACATATTTAGAGAGTGGCGACATACTTTTCTAAAATCCTACATTTTCATAAATGCAAAGTATGTTTTAGAAACGGTCAATTTAATGATTTCTGGAATACCAATAATAAGAAAATATTCGATATTATTTTAATCAAATACTTTAACAATTTTTAATGACATTTTCAGGAACCTTTATGTTCAAAAAATCAAGTATTTAGAGAAGACATTATTGAAGTTAAGGTTATCAAATCAGAATACAACACAAAAACGAATTTATCTCCAAACAGCAATGACACGTTTGTTTTTAACACAAAATAAACAAAGTGACACGATCTACACAAGCTCGTTTTATATCAAACCGTCAAGACTTGCTCGGGTTGGGATGTTTAAGTGCGACTCTCATTTGCATAACGCTCCGTTTGGTGCTCTATTGTTAAATTAGCTCATTTAATATATTATAACTTTAAAATCGAACGGATTACTGTTAATTCCTTTCTAAGATGGAGATCGTCAAGTAAAAATGAATAAGATTCTTTATAACGCACTTCTAATATAACAAAGCTGTCAGTAAGGCAGCATTATGAAACCAATGTTCGTAAATTGTTTAATGGAGTGCTATATTTGGTAAATGTCAATGAGGCTTTTATACAAAGTGTAATAATAATACTTAACGACGCATTAGGTTAAAAAATATGATAACTAATAAATTTTGATTCAAACTTTCTGGCTAAGAGACGCTTTGTAGCCATTTCATATCGTTAATTAAGTTTCTGCATAGCAAGAAACTTTTCGGGAAATTAAATTGATTAATCATTGCTCGCCATCAGGTTACTTCTATACTTGTTTCTGAGAAAATTGCATTATTGGATTCTCTGTTTACTGAGAAATTTCAGTGAACAATATATTGACTTAATAAATTGTGCATTCAACCGTTCTATTCAACGGTAGCTAGAAAACAGCCACACTTGTCAAGTAGCCATAACTTTAACCAGTAAATTTCGATTCGTTGCTACAAAAGTATTTACCCTTCCAAATATTGTATTCCAGGTTTTTTGCAGAGTTAAAAATAGCTGGAGCGTTTTCAAATTTTATGGCCAAAATGGATCTATTGTGAGAATGATTACAAAAACCGTCTATTAAGTTCTACTTCAATCATTTTACAATATCCTTACATTTGACAAATAAATTAATTTAATTAAATATGAAGCTGAACAGTAAATGTGACATAGATGTCTCCTAACATTTGAAATTCTTGATCCTCACCCTTTGCATAAAAATAAAAGCAATCAATTTGAATTTAAACGAGTGACAAGCTTGGCTAACGATCTCCATAGTACTTCAGATATAAATTTATTTTCAAAGTTGTACTAACTTAAACGACTACCTCTTTATATTTTAGGGGAATGTCAGGTTTTTCAACACTCATTTTCTTTGGCTCAAGAAATTTCCTCAAAAATTAAAAGAAAAGAGAGATTCGATCGTAAAATCCATTTTTAGGGACTATTTTTTCAATATTTTCAAAACTTTTCGGAGAATCACTCACTTCGTCACTACTGAGATGTCCCTCCGTGTCAGAGAATCCTGCTTATGCCCCTGTATATTTTTAAGGAAATCTACTTAAATAACTCCTATCATATTATGGTGATGGCGATATACATTTATTTTTATCAGACTGCACTAGGCCAACAACTTTTAGAATGGGTTAACAATAATTTTTGTTGCGGGAAACCTATACTGCTTGGCATGACTTGTTTGAAAGAAAAACTAAGTATTAAGGAAATACGAAGTATTGAATCAAATTGTAGTTTTGTTTTGGCCCCACTACCAGTTCCAATCCAGCGAGACCGGAACCGGAGACAGTACATGTTAAATAATCTTTGTGAAGTGCATCCAAAATCATTGCAAGCGCTTAGAAGAGATTATCCATACAATCTTCAAAAGAATATAGGAAGCTCAAATACGTTGAAAACCTGTTTATAGTAGACTGTACTTTCTACTGTAAATTATATGAGTCGTTGTGGTAAATCGCCAATCAAGGCAATATGAACCAGAAAGACATCCGACAATCTCAGAGTGCAATTGAACTGGTTAAAAATAACTTCATCGTTAATCATTGTGTTTTTCCACTGTTAGCTGTACGCAGTTGATATTGCTTGGTTGCCAATAATAGTAACTTGTTCAAGGTTTACATGTACAAAGCATGGACATGCACTTTGGAAAAGGTATTCAAACAGTTTATTTATGCAGTGGATGTATTTAAATATCTACGCATATGCATTCATTAGATTAGCGCTAAATTGAAGGGGGTAACACAGGTATATTATATCATGTATATGAATCTTACAGGACATATATTATGACTTTCTCTAAAATGCTTTGCTGCATTTGATGTAGATGTCGGAACTGATGTCTTGCTTCTAATAAAAATTTCCAACACAAATTATTTTGTTTTCATTAAAGTTGGTTTTTCTCCCAATTTGCAAATTAAGGCTCCATTGTAATAATGCAATATGGCGTGTTGTCGAGCGCACACAAGCAAATGCATTGAGAGCTTGACAGCGCATTAGTGTAGACCTCAAATTACATATATAGAGATTCACTGGATTCTATCGTGTAAATTTCTGCAATCGCATGTCTTGCAGATCTTTGTAGATACCACAGTTCAGCGGATTTTGGTACAACCAGATTGCAAGCTAGTCGCAAATTTGAAGAAGAATCTGCAGTAGGTCTCCAAATGGATGTTGAGCAAGGATGGCTTAATTACTTGAAATGCCAGATGACATTTCTAAAAATTGGGCGTGATGCGGATGCGGTGCGGTTGCCGGCCCACTTACTGCGATGCGGTGCAATGCACCCGTGTCCATCTATGATGTTGATAAAAATGTCGATCCAATTTTGACTAAGATTGAATCTGAAAGCAACTCAATTGGTGAACATTTTCTATTGTAAATAATAGTTAAGTCGGTGAATGCTCTTTTGTGGTACTATCCGGTCTTGAGTGACATGAATATTTTGAAACTGCTGTTTTCGATTTCTATGAAAAATTATTCGAAGTAAGCGATCAGGATTTGCTCTACGCCTAATGAGTGGGAATGAGCTACATTCTGAAATAGCTATGTGTTACACAAATTTGAAAGCAAGGGTTGCCTTCGTTGAGTATTCAATCAACTCTTTGCAAGAAGTGGACTTCAACTGACAGAGTTGCGGTGGAAACATTTGGTTTTTTGATAACTTCAGGTCCCATAATGCTCCAAGCCACTTTGTCATGTATTTTTAGTTAAGCAGAGATTGCCTGTAAATTTAGCAGGTAGCAATATTGAGAAAACAATTTCTTTCTAAAAGGCAGCCTTGATTTGAAAAACAAATCTCTCATCCCAGTCCATGAAGTCCATGACATGTATAAGTAATTTGAAACATTTGTTGTTTCTAGTTTTTATTTATGTATTACGTCCTTTATCTTACAAAATTTATTTGCGATGCTGAAATTCTCCAAGTTTGAATGTATTTCGTTCATACTTAATTATATTAAATATTGGTTAAGATAATGTCACTAACAGAAATCCCTTTAGGAACACGTCATTTGATCATTATTAATTCAATTTTAGGACTTTGCTTTGTTTAACTTCCTTTCATTATCAAGAATACCATAGTTCCCGGCCGCGTCATAAATATTTGATGTTACCAATAAATCTGCATTAGCACCGAATAAAATATTTATTGCTCATATAAGATATAAGAAAATTATTTAATCTATTTCCGTACAAAATAGAATTAAGTTTCTGATACACTACATTTGTATTAACGTTAGATAGAAAGCATAAGCTCTTTATGATGTAATTGTATTATTATATATTTCATTTGAGGAATGTGTATTTCTATACACATTTTGCATTTCCTCTGTGTTTTAATTGTAATATTGATAAAATGGACATCTCGGGGGTTCTCTAACTACTTGAGATGCTAGTACACATTCCAAACTCACCTTAGTAAAAACAGAGTGCTGTTTAACGACTTCAAATTAAATTTTTTTTCTTGACTAATATTCCAGTGCAGTCTCCATGTTGACAAGTTGATAACGATGGTGAAAAGAGGTTAATTCTATGAGAGCAACAACTCTCAGTTGGTTGACGTTGCCCTAACTGCACAAAGGCTGACCTAGTGTCTTGTCATGTTAATTGATTGATGATTATCATTAACAGGGGTTTTCCAGTATAAACTTCTCACATATAAACATAAAATAAAAGTTTTTCTTTATTTTCTTTTTAGTCTTTTTTGCTGACTTTTGCATTTGTTGCTTTAGAAATTGCAGTTTTTTCTATGTTTCCATTTGCTCCACATTATTGTTAAAGAATAAGTGATATCTGAACTTAACAGTAAGACCTTTACCAAACTTTTCACTACACTAATGTTAGGAAACAAACTTTCAATGTTATTTTCTTTCACTTTGAAAAATGTTACGTGAAAAGAAATTTGAAATTGCCTCAAACATTATAAATCTTGTGGTCAAATGTTGAATGTTTTCTTATAAGCACACTGGTAATCTGACAGTCATTTTAATTATCATTAAGTTATCTTTACTAAATGAACTGTGAAAGGCTCCACATTTTCTTATTAAGTTTCTCTAAATCACATCGTGTGAATGTTTACCCCTCAGTGAATTAGGTTCAAATTACCAAAAAATTTAAGTGCTTGCTATGCTAAATTCCTAATTCTAATTATCAATTTTGAAATCTAGATCAAGTAGTGTATTACATCTTGAAAACAGGTTAATCCCTAGAAAATGCTATAATTCCTATTGTTTATGCTATAATTGTCCAGCATTTTGAAAGCTTAGCTTGGAAGAAATTATGTTGCAAGCCTTTCTAATAAAATGTTCCTTCCAGATTACATAGGCCTTTATTGAGTTTTGAACATTTTCAATGGGGCTGTTGTATGCCGCTTTCTTTTCCAAAGGATATAACTGTTTTCTAAACATCAGAGTTGATATCCGTACCCTAGCTCACTTTCAGTTAACCAGGTGCCTCATTTTATTGTCTTAGAACATTTTCATTGTTACTATCTAGGCTTCTTAATCCCTGTCACAGACTAAAAAAATGATTAACAATACAATAATAGCTGTGAAACAATGGCATTTTCATGTTGCATTTGTTTTATTATGAACTTCCAATATTTTATAAATGCTTTCTTTATGTCATTCAATTAGTGTAGTAATTACTATTATAATGATAAAGAATCAGTGGCGTCCGCAGAGGGGGGGGTGACATAGTCAGGTTTCCAAATTTGATTTTAACTGGATAAATCAAAAAATTTTTCTTGAAAAACTGAAAAATTTAAAATCTAGGATCGTGAAATGCATTTTTAGGGTTTTTTGGGTAATAATGATGATGTCAACCCGTCAGAAAATCCTGCGTACGCCCCTGTGAAGAATACTCCTTGTCAGAGCCTTTAGATAGATTCAACTATCTATGAACTCTTCGGAAAATGAGCTTTTATATTAAGCTATTGATTTGCTTTTGATTAATACCATTAGTGTTTTTTATCATTCAAATCTCAAATCCCTTAAATTTTGAAATAATTTTGCTATAAATTTACCTCTTACGTACAAGGATAGGTTTGAGTAAATTTTGTCTAATCAGTGATAAGTCTTTAATCTGATTATAAAGCATGTGATCAATGACTTATTCATTAGAAAAGTTGCAGTACCTCAAGTGCTTAGGAATTATAAGTACTCTTCGAATACAGGGTGCTTACATCAATTACTTATGCAGAGCAACCAGATATAAATGCAAATTTCAACAAAAGAATATTTCATTCAACGCATATAAGCATTTGAATTTGTTGTTCTGGACAGAAATGTGTTACTTATAATGTTTTCATAAGATATTAAGAACTATATATTAAATCATTTCTATAATAAATATTTATTAATATCGACATATTTAGAGAAAGAGTTGCTAGATATGGGAGGCAGTTTACTGTGCCCTCTGGTATTTATCCAGGGTGCAATACTACAAGCGATGCAGCAAACAACTTTAGCACAATTCATGAATTTGCAGCAAAAGGATTAGAGCAAAAACATCGAGATATTACGGATAGTTTGGGAAGGTTACAACCCGATCTTTATAAATCAAATGAAGAGATGGTAAATCACATAGGTGAAAACTTCAGAGCTTAAAAATTTGTTTTGATAGTATATCTATTAATTGTCAAAATTTTTAAGCAGAAAAATAATATCCATTGCAAATTAGAAGGCGCTGATAATCACTTTAAATCAACTTAAACTTTTGAAAATTTTTGGTTTGAAAAAATTACTAAACTTTTTAAGAAACCAAAAAATAATTTGCATATTATAAACATTTATTTAGAAAATGGTGAATCAGCTGGACATCTAGATGTAAGTTTAAAGTTCAATCAATCAGAATCGATATTAACGGTAGAAATTCTAAGAGCAAAATGCCTGTCAAGCAAAGTTTCACAACCTTTTATCAAGATTTGTCTGTTACCAGATCGCAAAAATAAATTTCAGACAAGAGTTCATCGAATTCCCTCACCACAAAACCCCGAAATCAAAGAAACCTTCTCTTTCAACGTACCATATCACAACCTTAAAGATAGAATTCTCCAGTGTAGTCTTTATGATTTTGATAAGTAAGTTAGAAGTTAATAAATTAATTAATTTTTCAAAGATGTAGTTCTATGCTAAAAATTTCTGCAATTGTATTTTGCATAGTCATGTTTGCAATTAATAAGTTTATATGTGTGATTCGTAAAATTCACCTGAACTCCAATGTTAACGAGTGCATCAATAAATTAGGGAAGAAAACATTACCTCAACTTTTAAGAGATGTACAGTATTGTAAGCGCTTAGCAGCAGCGCTACAAGCATTTTTAATGACGAGAAATTTATTTTTTATGTTGGCATCAATTTTAAATTAACTAATAACATGGGTAATCTTGAAAAATTTTCGTTGGGACAGCGATGGGAAATATGCTCCGACCTATGTGAATGTCTCATAACAAAAAATTCGCTAAAAGAATTTTTGTTAAATTCCGTTCTTGTCATTTATTATTGAGAATGCAGTGAAAACGGCAATGTTCTTACAGTTGAGATATATAATGATAACATATGTTTATATTTATGGATGTAAAATACAAAAATTATTCCAATAGCTTATGCGCCACGCAAATTTTAGATACTTCATAATAAAATATTCTTTTAAATATTCGAAGAAAATTATATTCGATTTCAGTTTTTATTCAGGCTTTAAATTTAAATTAATATAGTTTTCAAAAGTGAAGAATGTCTTTTCAAACGAATATAAACCTATGCATATATTTTAAACTTATATATATATATATGTGAAGTGTACCCAAAAGATACTAAACAATCTCATAATTTGAAAACTATTCAACAAGCAAAGCGGAAATCAATAATTGCAATGAATTTATTTGTCAGTAGTTGCTGAGTTCGTAGAAATACTGAATCATTGCTAGTAAATGGCAGAATGAATGATCATAGAAAAAACGATGACAACAAAAAAGATTGTCAAAGATCGTGCTCCGAATGGCTGATACATTAAGTAGGGGAATGAAAAGATTTCTAACACTAGTTAATATTTGATAAACGATGATTTGATGAGAAATGCGTAATTGAAAATACTTGCTCTTTTTGCATGCTGGATTAAACCTCTACACAGCCCTGGGTGTTAACTTAACTCAAATGATTTGTTAGTCATGTATGATTAAAGCACTCGAAATTTTATTAAGTTGTTAATTTGGAAAATACAAGTTTAGACCTTAAACTTTACCTTTAAAATTCTAGCAGCTATCCTCTCAAACCAGCATTGATTTTCCTATTTTAAATATTTTAGAGATAAAATAACTGTGATGAAGGCTGACAATTATTTTAAATATCTTGCTGTGGTTTTATTCAAATGCTACAGTGGAGTGGGACGGAACGAATTTTGGTTAGGGGCAGGTTACATTTATTGCCAATCATATTTACAAAGTAAGAGGACCTCTAGTGCTTAAATGATAAAATTTAGAGAGTTGTTCCCTAAAGGGTTGATTTTAGGGGGACTGCTACTCTGAATACGGTTAAAGTCAATCAAAAATGAGACAACATGAATAGTGGTTTTTATTATTTGAGTTATTTTGTTGCAGAATGACCATTTCTCTCTTATATTTTGCGAATTTTAAGACGGGCGATGAGCTAGTACTGTTCGGAATATTGAATGCTATCAATTGAAGAAATTAATGTATCTGTTATTTAAAATGTGCGTAATTTATAATAGCTGCAGTTGAAGTAAATCGCATTGTTCTCTAAAAATTCACAAAAAGCAAAGTTTTCTGTTCACTTACCATCGAATCATTACAACGCCAAAAAATTAATGCAAATATAATGTTATGCTAAAAGGCAGCAGAACCTAATATTTCTAAGTACTATATGAACAGTAAACAGACAAATAATGATAAATACTCAATTTGCCACTTCTTTTTTTTTGAATTTTTTACTAATTTTTAAACAAATGCCAAGCATTTACAATCGCAACAAAATAAGATTCATTCTTATTTGGAAACTTTGTCAATTTCATGTCAAAGTGAAACGTGATAAAACGCAAATACACAAATATGAAGCAAAAACACAATTTTTGATTTTCTGCCAATATTTTAGAATAATTTTTAGAAACATTTAAATCTAGTGTATTTCTAACATGTTTCAAAGAATCACGTACCACATTGGTCAAGTAATATTTCAATAATGAATGACCCAAAAGTCCAAACTGAATAATTATTGATAGCAAAGAATTTAGGGGAGTCTAACTGAAGCAATCACAAAAATGGAAGGAAAAATTTCCAACCTGGAATCCTTCAAATGCTTAAATACATTGAAACTGCAATTATTGTTTGAATTAGAGGCAGATAAATTAACTTTAGTTGTTGGAAGAAACTAAAACTAAAAGAGATATGTTAATTTATGATCATATAATGGAATTCTACTACTACATCCAGAAATCTGCAACTTTTTCGTACTACAATTTATATGCTTGTGACAATGACATAATGCAACTTAGCCTTTACATGAAAGTAACTATTTCAAGGGTATTTTTCGAGAGCGGAGGCGCACTGGTTTTCAATTCAAGATAAAATCAGAAGAATATGAGTTTTGAAAATGACCTTAGACAATAGGGTATCTTCACAAATATGCAATTGCATACATTTAGACAGATCTCAGTCTTTAAGCTTTTGAAACATATGTCTGATTTCTTTTTTTCCAATTTTTTCACATACCTTTAATATCTGAAAAAACTTTAATAACATGAAAATTCTGAGTATAATAACTTTCATCATCTAACTAGGGCAAAGCCATATTATTCTTCCTCTCTTTCTCTAAAGGCGCTTTAATATTAATTATTTAACATGAATGGACTTACGTTTTGTCCGATATTTCAATTGTAAACATATTTTGACCTGTTATTTAAATAGTTCAATACGCCATGTACACATTTTCTAATTAGGTATTTTTGTAGAATTTATTCTTTAACTTATTCGAAAACAATAGACACAATCGCTTTCCTTTAGTTATTGTTCAGTCTCCAACCTCCAAGGTTGATCTACACAGTCAATTAAAGTGTAGTATAAAATATTCAAATGGAGAAAGTCTTAAATATGCGTTAGTTTATGAAACTAGAAATTAAACATTTTTGTTATTTATTTTGTGGATTTTGCTTGCAGATAAAAATGATTATGCTCATTATATATTTTAATTCTAAATTTACAAGATCCATTGTTTACTGTTAAATACGGATACGTCAAAAACCGATTTTCAGAAAACAGTATCTTTGTGTTACTTTGTAAACTCAAGATCATATTTTGCATACGTGTATATGTGCCTATTCACGCATTGTCTAATATTGGACGGACACGACTCTGACAAGCATGATGAACTTGGAGATTTTACAAGTAGTGTAAACTACATACACAAGCCGTGTACAAATTCAGTCTTGCAGATCCCCTACTCCTAAGGGACTTGGTCAACTGTAAGTGAAATACATTAATCAACATTAGACCCAGCGAATTGCCCAAAATAATGATTTCACTACGGCTAGTGCCATAATTGAATATCTCGGACATGCCCATATTTTGCCATATTTTGTTCTGTCGAGAGCAAATGACAAAATGACATAGACATATTTGGCAATTTAAAGTAATTTTGATTTTGCTACAAAACTGTGAGAACCTCAATTTTTGGAAAGCCTGACATACCACTGCATAGCAAACCGTTTAGATGTTATACTTATAGCATCAATTCGATCTTATTTTAACTTCTATTCTTTGAACGTTTTTTGAAAAATAATCTAAAACACAAAACAATTACTAAAAAGGAATTCAAAATATAGCATTCCTACATAAAGTTATGCAATGTAACATCTATGCTATTGAAGATTAGTTCACTGTTTAGCTATGTCATAAAATTTAATGTTTTTATAAGATGTGATCCACTGAAATAAAAGAGTTTTAATAATCACTAACTGGGATAAACCTTTTCAATTGATATAAATAGACGCATTTTTTTAAATTGTCATCTATTTAGATCTGCAAACCATGCACTAATTGGTCGATATCTCATAAGAAACATATTGGAACAGGGAGAATTGTTAAATGAAACGACTTTTTCCGGAGAAATTACGCCTGCAAGAGAGGTATTTAACTTTTAAATAACACAATATAGGTTTGGAAAATTATCCACTCTGAGTTATTTCTGTCTAATTCAAATACAATTCAAATCTGAAAATAGCAGTAATTACATGTGTTCATTTTCATTTTTAAAGTTCAAGTTCCGAAAATTTAAATAATTTCTTTTCTGAAATGAAGTTGCAGCTAAGAGCTAAATGCCCAATTCGGCTACAAGTTGCTAATATGCTTTATGCCAAAATATATGCTCCCATGCATAATGCTGCTAACATAAAATAATGAAGTAATTTGTTGATAAAAATTATAAGATACATCGTACTAAGTATTAGGTATTTGGGAAATTTCTATGTAAAATATTTGTAGTGAGGCTAAAAAACGAATGAAGGTATTTAATTCCAGTAAAACTCAAACAGGGATGCTTAGGACAGAGAAGAGTTGGGTGAATTAATGCTTTCACTTTGCTATCTGCCAGCGGCTGGTCGATTAAATGTTACAATAGTTAAAGCAGTCTGTCTCAAAGCAATGGACATAACCGGATCATCAGGTAATTTTCCTATTTTAGCAATTTTGGACAACTTGCTAATATATATTCAAAATGAGTAAATTTATACTGTAAATAGTTACTTTGAGAAATTATAAATTTCATGTAGCAACTAACAAATGGGGTTCCGACTTTTAAAATCACCCAATTTCCTAAACTCTATAGTGCACTAAATATATACCAAAACTTTCCTGTCAATCTTAATGAAATACACATGGATAATTTCATGTGAAAAAATTCAAACTAATTCAATCATATACTCTTTCAAAATTTCTTATATTTTTAAATTACCATGTTATGCCTCCTAGTGGTAAGAATGGGAATATTGCATTTATTTTTTGAACAAAAACGAGAGTGTATTTTCTAAAGTAATAAAACTAATTATGAATATTACTCTGCATCACTTTGCAATAGAGTAGAATTTCAAATTTATATATATATATATATATATATACATGTTATTCTAGTCTATAATAATTTATTCAAATTTGTTTCTCAATATAAAATGACGAATGAATAATGTAAAGTTGTCAGTAATTTAGATCCCTATGTGAAGATTTCTCTCATTCAACATGGTAAAAGAGTGAAGAAGAAAAAAACCACAGTAAAAAGAAACACTCTTAATCCTGTGTATAACGAAGCGATGGTGTTCGACATCCCTCCAGAACTCATGCCTTACAGTGCCATTAATCTTCAAATTATTGATTATGACAGGCAAGCATTTCAAAGGCAGTTTAGATGATTAGAATATTTTCTATTTTTCTGTGATTCTTAAACGGTTAAGAGTTAATAATATTTTAAACATGTGCTCTAGTAATATCTCAAACCAAAAACATATTTTCCTTTCTGATTGAAATCCATTAAATAGTAAAAGCATTTCACCCAGAAAGTTGATGTATGCTGCTAAATTGACTATTTCCTTCCATTTTAACATACCCAACGTTTCATAATTTGCTTAATGTTTTAGTTTGTTAACATTTTATTATTAAAATCGCAGCTTTCATTACTCAGCCTGTATTTTACAAAAATTGGCTTGGTATTAAAAGCTCAAATCAAATAATAAGTGCTTAGTTACTGTAGGAAAATTTGTATTTTCAGTAATCATATTGGAAAACCTAATTTTCCCAAAATATATTCTTTATATTAAGTTAAAAAAACATTTTAAGTGCTTTTTGAAATGGGTGGAGTGATAGATATTTCTTGTATTTAATTATTTTAACAGCCATTTCAATTTTATTGAATGAAATGTTACTCTTTTCAATATTTCATTGAACAATTGCATGATAAGAATAAGCTAATCAATTTTACACACCTCACACGTCAATTTTGTTATCTCTGTTTTTCGGAGTGAAGGTAAATCGATTTGATTTGCTGAAGAATTGTTTACGTATAATAAATAATTGTATTTTTCAATTAATGCGTGTTTTCTTATAATTTTTTTTACCAATGTGTCATTCATATCTGGCGTTTGAATTTTTCTTGACAAGAAAATCAGACTGATTGTATCTTAAAGCGACCATAGATTCGGATGAGCAACGGGATAAAAATAGAAACTTGAAATTTGATCCGACTGTATTGTGTTTTATCAATTTTTTAAGCAATACTAGTGTGCCTACCGAAAAATGTTTATAAGCATATTTATCATCTGAAATGCTATTCATAAAAAGGTGAACCTATCTAGGTGCAATTTTGAGGCAGCGGTGACATTAATTAATCCATAGAATTTGAATGAAAATATACTGTTCTTTCACCGAAATAGATATCTGATAATTTCATTGTACAATGAAAAAATATAGATGTAAGCAAGTTAAACAATCAAAAGATTGAGTTACTTTAGTTAAACTCCGTCCCAGTTAATAAGTAAACCGATTTCTTAGGAAAATGAGGTAGTATGATATAAACACGAGTATAATTTCAAGTTTTTGTTTTTATAATATGCACAAGATCCTAAACTATCTAATTGGAGCCAAAACCATGGTACTTACGCTATAATAAAACACCAATTATTGATATAATACTTTACTTATTAACTGGGACAGAGTTTAGTATGTAACTTTAACACTATTATGATATTTTGTTTTATTGGAAAACGTAAATTGTTTTTGAAGCTTATTTCATTAATATCATAGTAGTAACTGCTAGATGATAAATATTCATCGATTTTTGGACACAATGCAACAATCTAAAAATCAAAACATTTGTTAGGGGTTCTGAGTATCAAGTAAAAACGATGCTGTTTGTCAGTTGAGAATTCTCTTTGTTTAGAATTGGCCACAGTGAATTAATCGGCTACGTTGACGTTGGACATAAATGTCATGGGCTGGGCTTTACCCACTGGAAAGAGGCAATTGAATCACCAAGAACTCCAGTCGCTTATTGGCATATCCTAATCAAGGACTCGTAACTTATTTGTAAAAATACCAATTCAAAATTTTAGTAATTTAATCATTGTTTGTTTTTAAATCAATATTAGAACTCGTTCTCTAATAACTAATCTGATGAATAACGAAGCAAATCATTGAACACAATATCAATGACTACATGTATAATTGAAAATCCTTTGCTGTGAAATTATTGAGTTCAACAGCTTTATAAAGATTTACGTAAAAGAACCTCCTGTGATTAGTTGATAATTTTACTAGATAATTAGAAGTTGAAGTAGAAAAATGTAACACTTGATTTACAATTTAAAATACAATCAACTTGCAAAAAGTTTTGTTAAATTCAGTGTTGGCCATTTAAACTCCCAATAAAAGATAATAAAAATTTAAAATTGGCCGCGATGTCCTCTCTAAAGACAGTCGATTGCGCTCTCCGCTCCGCACTTAAAAACGTCACTGACTCAAACATCAATAAAGACGACGAACACTGCAAACTTGTAGCACCATTTTTGGCCCTCAGTCGAGATGAATTATTTTCATTGCATTCATTTCTTAAGGATCACACGCATACGTCCCTTACACCTAACTCGCGCGAACAAGAAGTCACTGACGCTTTTTTGCATTCAACAGCATCAAGAAATAAACCTATTNTTTACATGTGTTAAGTATAAGAAAAAAGTTTTGAAGAAATCTTTCATTAATGTCGCAATTCGAACCTGGAATTCGCTACCTAAAGAAATTAAAAGCATTGAAAAATTGAAACCTTTTAAAAAACGTTTAAAAATCTTCCTTAAACAAAAATATATTTTAGGTACATCATGGTTAGGATTTAAATTTTACAACAATGACTATACGATAACTCGTCATTAAAATAGCAATATAAAGTAATTCATCCATAGCCTGTAAGAATTGTTACTTTTTGTAATGTATGTTGATTTGTAGATTGGTTACTTTTTTGTAATTTATGACGCTATTCAGATAAATTATCAGTTATTGAATTGTAAACATTTATCTGAATATAGAATCTCTTATCTTATCTTATCTTAAAGATTTATTGGTTCAAAAAAGGATCCCTTAAAAGGATTTTTAGTGTGATTTTGCTATTTGAAGGAAAGTAAAAAGGATATCTACAAATATAAAGGAAAACAAAAAGGAATGCCAAAATCTATTTCAAAAAGGTTTAAAAATAATACAGGAACTATTTATTCACACATACATTGCTGCCTAGTCCGTAATTGCCTCATTGATCAATTGCACCTCCAGTTGCAGGTCAACACTTTTGCCTGAGGAAACGTTCTTTCTGCTACAGCAACCGATGGAATTGTGCACAAAATTACTCTTGCTACTTGCTGAAGGAGGGGAAAATTTTCCTCAGCTCTCTTGCTTTTGAAAACTCAAAAGAACACATGTCCTCATGTATGGTGAGCTCAAATTCAGTAATTTGATTGTCTATGGTAGTTGGTGGTGTAGATAGAGCTGCAATCTATGTGCATTTTCTAGTCCAAAGAAACTACATGCCTCTTCTATAAGATCATCAATTTCCAACTGTGGGAGGTAGTCAGTGCAACTATATTATTACATAACATTGAATGGCCCCTTGCTGACTTGCAACTTATTTTCTTTTCATAAGGGAATTCTATTAAAGGATTAGTTTAAAGGATCTTTTATTGACCCTTTTAAAAGATT
>CABFPE010000494.1:260322-282649 GCA_900660155.1 Hofstenia miamia
CAAAAAGAAAATGTACGATATTCTTTATGAATTTTTAGAAAATTCATATGAAAGTAATGGATGTAAACGATTCTTTTTATGTTTATGCAGTAACTGCAAAAAATCATTTAATTTTTGTAAATATTAATAATGCTTTTTATATTTATGTTATTCTATATTATTGTATACTTATCTACAGTTTAATAAAGCCTAGTAGTAGTAGTAGTAGTAGTAGATACAGTTAATTAATAACTTAGTTTTAAATATCATATAAAATATAATTTTTTCTAGAAAAGTACTTGAAGTACAGATACCTGCCAATGCCAAGTAACTCAATTTTCCGACTGTTACTCACATTTTAGGCGGACGGTTGTTTCATTAAATACACAAAATGTTATTTCTTATACACGCATAATTCATAGATTTTTGGTTGTAATTCGTTTTTTGAATATATATCAATTGATGTTAAGCACAAATTTGAAATTATATTAATATTATTATATAATTGGACCCTTAAAAAATAAGCCCTTTTTTCAATTAAGATCTTGCTAGAAAACTTTAATGAATTTGTAAATGTTATTTTTCTCAATGAGTAAATATTAAAAAAAACTGCAAATTGCACTTTTCTATAAAATGCTACCGCAACATTCAAAGAGGAAATAATTTTTGTTTTCATTACAAGCAAATAGTCCCTTTACGAATATATTTTTATAATTGTTAACAGTGATGGGCGTTCAATAAAAAAACGACCCCGACACAAAATTTGATCAACCGACTCAAAGAAAACAATATACTCAATATAAAAATGTAGGCCTACTTGAATTGCGATCAAATAAATATGAAATATTGAATTTTTTCCAGATTATCGTACCTGACAATTACCCGACGTAGCCTGCTTCGTGGGCGTCCCCGACCCAAACCTAAATTATTGTGACCGAACCCGACGTCGGGTCAGATAAAGGCGGGTGACCGACGCCCATCTCTGATTCCTACCAATTGAATGATAGCACCGAATTATAATCAATATTTAATATGCGTAATATCTAGCAATAAAATTGTCAAAAAATTCTTACCAAATTATGTTGAACGCATTGTGTCATGATATGACCATCACACGTGTATTTAATTTTCTTGTACCATACAGTTGCATTTCTGAAAGGTAAAATCCAAAACAAGAGCCCCGTTTTATTAACAACCTTATTTACAAACACATCTATGTCCTGAGGATTCCGAATTTGATCATGAAAATCGCCCTTCTTGATATCCCACTTTAACCCCTTTTGAGTAGCAGTGTTGAAAAGTTGCCGTAGAAATGCGAAAGCCTCTTGCCGATTAGAGGTCATTGTTGGTGCAACGATGCAGAAATCAGGCATTTCACTGGACTTCCCAAGGGACTGAATGTTTTTGAAATCAAACTTTCCAGCAGCACTTTGTTGCTTAATTTCATTAATGAAGGGTGTGGGCAGAACACGCCCACTCACCTCCATCATTTGTTTTGAAACACTAACTCCAAACTCTGTTAAGTATTCATCTTCAGCGAAGTTGCATTTTTTAAAAGCAGTCTCTATCAGCTTTTTTCGTTCCTTGGGAGGTCTTGCTGCAGCTTTTATCATGTCTTGTTGTTGTTT
The DNA here is from genome assembly GCA_900660155.1 of Hofstenia miamia. Classification (NCBI taxonomy): domain Eukaryota; kingdom Metazoa; phylum Xenacoelomorpha; order Acoela; family Hofsteniidae; genus Hofstenia; species Hofstenia miamia. The sequence continues at coordinate 261,930 of CABFPE010000494.1, forward strand.
TGGCGTCAGTTTTTGATTACTTACTTGTGCAATTACATTACATAATTCAAATGGCAATTTCGAACCATTTTTGCCTACTTCAATGAGCGGCAAATTCGGAAAACGCAACTCAATGTTATAGGTTTCCTTAAAATATTCTTTAATGTTAATTTTTTTCCCATTTAGCTCAAATGTATGATTCACAGACGTTTTATCAGTGATTTTTTTAACAACTTGTTTTCTTTCATAGCCAAGATGGTTAGTTTTGATTTTTAGACCTTTAAGTTCTTTTGAAATCTGCTTCAGTTGCGCTTTACTGAGATTTGCTGGAATTTGGCGTGTTCCCAAATTTGATGACAGGAGATCTAGTACGCTTTGTTCTTTGTAAAAGGCTTTGAAAGACAAATCTAAATTTAATGTTATTTTCCAGCATGCCTTAAAGCTAACATTATGCCCAGTCCATACCTGCAAATTGCCAGATATATCGCGTACTTCACAATTAAGGTTAAAAACACTGCTGTGGCTTTGGATAGAAGATCCAAAAGCTTGGTTTTTAATAGCTGTATCCAAAACTCTAAGAGCATCACATATCTTAATGTCGGAGGGATTATCCTTCAGATACTTCTCAAATTCCATGTCAATTTTTGCAGCGTATTGCAGTTTTATAGAAAAACTTTTTGGTTTGCATCCTTCTTCAGAAAACTCAATTACCTCATGGTAGCTTGTGAGGGAAAGCTTTACAGCTGTGTACACATTCTTATTACCATCAAACACAGGCAGTCGAAATATTTTGTCCACTTCAAAAATTTTGCAGTGACATTTCACGAATTGTTGAAAAAGAAGTAATCGTAAATTTTTTGGAATATTTGATTTCCTGGAAACGGGCAGCATTTCGATATTGTATTGAAATGCTTGCTTTAAGCTGCACTTAGTTTCATAGTGATTGAGAAAAACTTTGCAACGCAATCCCAGACTTCCACCTTCATCAGGTCGTTTATGCAATGCCTTTAAGCGTCGGGTAGGAATTATAGCATTTCTAAAGAAAATAATTTTCAATATATAGTTAATTAATGAGCAAATAGTACAATTGGTTTACAGAGGAGGTCCAACATAAAAATTTCTTTAATAGCATTTTGTAAGAGTGTATGCACTTTTCAAATGCAACGCACACATACGCACATGTATCACAAAATGCAAATATACAAGTAGATTACTAATAATCTAGATTATTTTGAAGCATTCACTCGAAGAAGAGGAATAGTTCCGCAAAAAACGTTCTCCATAGATCGTGCTAAGATCAATTTTACCCATTCCAGAAGTGTAGTCAGCCTTGAATTTTCACTCCCAAACCTAATTCGAATATAACTATATTTATGCGATTCTGTAAGTTTGAATTATTTAAGTCCGAATATGTATTCTTATCTTTTGGTTTAAAAAACAATATAATACCTCANATGTCTATATATATATATATATATATATATATATACATATATATATATATATATATATATATATATATATATATATATATATATATATATATATATATATAGTGAAATTAGTTTTGTGGCCTTGCTAGATTTAAGTAAAGATATTAATTCGATAAATTTTCAAATTATTGAATATAAACATTTATGTCATTCTTAAAAAAACAGGCAACAACGAATTAAACTCAAAACTATTTACTCCGATTACTACAAATTTAGGTGGTCCGCAGAGTACTGTGCTCGGTGAAATTCTATTTTCATTGTTTGTTAAGTATATACCGGAGAATGTAATTGACTATTCCAATATACGAATGATACATGCTTAGTTTCGAAACCATAAAATTTTTATGAAGTCTTGAAGTTCTTAACAATAAACATTAATTGAAATATACTCATAATTCAGTCTTAAAAAATTCAGTTGATCGTATTCTCTTAATATCCATAAGCATTTATCTGATGCAATCAGTGACAATGTTTACAATTCACAAATGACAGTTTAGAGCAATCATTTGCAGAAATTTTATATATAAATGCTAACAATAAAAAGAATGCTTCAATATTTTTTTCTATAACCAAGTAAAAGCTATTTGCAAACTGAAATTTTACTGAAATTTTAAGGTATTTCAGCAAAGCCAATAAATGTTGAAAATGTCTTTCCAAAATAAATCAAACTGAAAAATCTAAAACTTCAATATTGAATAATAACCAACGTTGAGCCAAAAATATTTATTAGCATGTACGAATTCTTAAACTTTCTTGAATTGAGCAATATTTTGAACCATGACAACTGTTGCAAAAGTCTTATAGCTTTTTATTCAACGCAATAATTTACAAATATTTACTTTCATTTTTTTTGGCCTTGTCAAAACTTATAACATGCGTGCAAATTTAGTAAAATGTTGCTAATAGATTTCACATTGAAAACTACTTCTTTGCAAGAAATCGTTTTTCATGGAATATGATTGGGTACGGAATCAAACAAATTCTTGTTTGAATTTTTAAAATTCATATTTTATGAATTATTAAATTGAAGTTTAAACTGGTTACTAGTCGCTTGAACAAAAAACTAGTTTCTAAAGAAACATTAAATATGTAAATTGTGCTCGATTAACAATAAGCATTCGTGAATGAAAAAATTTGCCAGTCTAAGCAAAGCAAAGCTTAAGAATTTTTTTAGAATGCCACTTAGTGATTATCCTTAAAGAAACTTGTGGGCTTTTTAAAAGGACAAGCCGTTTTACCAAAATTTTCAAGCGCTTTTCTCCAAATTTGCAAATTGTTGGTGAGTATGCACCAATGAAATGTTGAAAATTGGCACAAAACTGCACTACCTAAGGTATTTGAAAACAAAAATTATTTCTGATGACAATTCCGATTTCTTGAAACTCGTTAAAATTATTCCTTATAATTAAAGCTCAGACTCCAAACATTTCCTTAAACAGTTAGACTGTTCAAGCCCAATTCAATGATCACCCTGCACAAAATCAGTGATCAGGGCACCTAAAGCGGTTCTGGCATAGCATAATTTCAAAACGTAAATGAAAGAGGAGGCACTTCTCTACTGCATTGCCCTACCATATTTTAAAAAATTCATGGGTAATTTAATCTAAAACAGTCTGGTGACTTTTTACACATTTTCAAAGAAACTTCTCCAAGCCTATTTGGAAATTTGGAAATCGTGAGCCATGAACACATCTATTGGTGAATTTGTACGAACGTACTGTCGAAAATTTGTATACTACGGCGTATTCCTGTGGCTGTGGTACTTGATAAAATCGCTATTTATCATTGAAAATTTCGATTTTTCTAATAAAGACTTAAATACATTTCACAATCAGAAATTTCTAATGGTTAGTACACATGGTAGGAACTTTAACTGTTTAGTTACATGTATAGATAGGCTTCCCAAATCAGTTGATTCAGAGGTATTGATGCCAAAAGCATCGAGGTTGAAGAAATTGAGCAAACTCACGCCATAACGGAACCATGATCTAGATAGGATTCGTGAGTTATAAGTGCATAAAATTTTTCTTCAAGAAATTATGAATTCCAAAGATGTTTGAGGTTAATGATCTCTAATTCTTTACCCATTCTCACATAAGAAATTTTTTGAACTTCAAGCCTCCCCTGAATCCAAGTTGATTATTGTGTCATCAGACCGAAATTTGATTCTCAATTCCAGATTTGATCTTTGAAAATCGATATTGAATGATTTTTATGAATTTTTGAATTTGTATTTAAAAGAATTTGGTTAAAGATCATTAAAATTTTGATCTTCAAGATTTCATTCATTCGTCAATATAAATCCCGGGCTACTCAAATTAGTATTGAAATATTGTGAGGATCATTGTTATGTTAAAATGTTACATTTACTATATAAATATTGATTTGTTTAGAGTTGCAGTACAAGCCCCACAAATCTCCATGAAACCCATGGAGTTGCAAGATCATCTCCACCACACGAGGTCCATGGGGATCCCCAAGGGAACACATCAGTAACACATTGGATTATAATTCCTATATTTACGTGGCATAACTAACGGAATGACAAGGTTTGAAAAAAAATATAATGCGACCAAATTTTTTTGGATCAAATGTAAAATTATAATTTTATGACGCAGAATTTTAATGACCCTCCTAGCATGTTGTGTTGTGTACAAAGTAAAATTTAAAATTCTACACAACACAACATGTAGTATGTTGCTTTGTGTGCACAACACACAACGGCAAGCAATTTACTTTTCTATGTTTGTAAGAATGAAAGCTTTCCAGTAAAATGTTTTTTTGTCTACACGTGTGTTCTTGGCGTAGTGGTTTGCTCAATATGTGAATTGACTAGATGCTTCGAATTTAAACGTCCGAAAATCGATGAAAGATGTTTTGGATCGAGATAAATTTGAATGTCTAAGAGACAAGAAAAGAAGCAGTAGCACGATATTTCGAGTTAATAGTTTTGTCTGCTATTTCTTCCATTTTCTGCGTAACATGAAATTTCATGTCACGATGAAATTTTTTTCCATTGAGAACAACTTCAACACATTTTACATGTAAAATACATGTTGCATCTGGAATTTAACAACCATATTAAATAGAAGCACTTACAATTGGGAAATAATTAATGATTCAAATTTACTCAAATCAATTGAGTCATTTAATTGAATTTATGTTTAATATTTAATTCTTATTCTCAGTTTTCTTCGCAACAGGTTTTGATTAAGATACGCTAAGTGGTAGATTCTCGATTCACTACACTTTCAATATATACTAATCCATTCAAGAATTTCCTTGTAGTAAGACTTTGGAGAAAAAATAACTAACTGTTTCCAGAAAAAAATCAAGGTATATTTGATTCTAGTCAGAGTCGAACGGTTAATAATGATCCTGTTAGTCACAAAATATGAATGCATACTGCTGAGGGTTTTATGAAAATTTACATTATAAAACTTCGTGTTCAATGATTCTGTAACAATAAAAAGCCTACCGTGCATCCATATTTTGGAAAAACAATTATTAGTTTAGCTTTGATAAGCTTTCATGGTAAACAAAAATATCACAATTTGTAAATATATTTTAAAACAGCACTGTATTTGGCAATTCATACACTGATTAAAAACAAATATTTACCAACAACAATAAAACACATCATATTAATAAAATTATAATGGAATTTCCAATGGCATAATCTAAATATATATATGTATATATATATATATATTGGAATATACGTTTAAACGAAAAAATTCTATTTTCGTAAAGCATCCATCAATTATTGAAAAAAATTATCATTAAGGGATGCGTAAAACAAGCATTTATGTATTTTCAAAAAATCATAATAGATGAATGCCAAAAGTCGATCAATTTTATTGTTTACATTCTGTATGGAACTTGTAAGAAAAAACTATAATTAAAGATGAGTAAAAAACTAAACGAAGCACAAAATTAAAATATGGTAAGTAAGAGTAATTCCTGGCAGTAAATTAAGCATTTTAAGAAGGAGATTTCACCTTGCAATGTTAAAGAATGAAAGTACATTTAGTGGCGGATTCATAAAGAAGGACCCGGGATGGAAATCAGCTCAGACTAGTCGTAGGATGACTAGGCGCGGTCCTGTTTTTCTCTAAGAATGGTTTACGTTGCTAAAAAATAATACGGTTGAATTCCGTTTTTCTACCATATCAAGAATGCTTTTTAGAACAGGAAAAAACAAATTAATTTGCCTGTTTGATTTACGTATACGTTAAGCAATTGTTGTTCAATCGCATCCTTTCTTAATAAAAGCATTGATATAAAACAAAATTGTCATCTTACCTTCAAATTAATCTAACTCAGTTTCAAATTAATCCAAGTCAATTCCAAACTAATCCAAGACAAATTCTTACTAACCTAGCACAGAAAATCACTCTAGGGCCATTCCATTTAACACATGTAGCGTGTTTTAAGCAAATTTTACTGAAAAATAGGGCTTTGTCTTTATTGCAGAGAGTTTCTAATTGCTTAAAAATTTGGAAATCTGCATTTGAACTATCATCATAACAGTGTCCCTCTCACCCACATAATAAATGCTAGAGCTTTTCCAAGTCAAAGGTTAAAAATAGCAGACAAAAAATGCTCATCACACCTCCCAACTGAGTACAGATTGAAGCATTTGAAAAACTAAATTGATGAATATATGGTGAAAATTCACCAATTGTATGTCTAAGGTCAATGTTGCTTAGTATTATGTGATTTGGGTGAATTCCCTAAAAATGAATCAGGTTTGCTAATGAATAAATATTTTAAAGTGAGCTCATTTTTTGTGCATTATTGTTTGGAGTTACATTACTGGTATTGCAAATCCGTTTCATGATATATGGATTACTGTATCTGAATATAAAATAACAAGTGAGAATTCATAGCAATGTTTTCCAAAGACATGTAAGATTATTTTACAGTGATGGTACACGTAATAAATACAGGAAGCAGTCAACCATCATCACCTCATAATAACAGTTCTATGTAGTTATAATAATAGTGGTGGTACTAATAGTATTACATTATGGTGATGGTACCAATAAAGATGTCAAAAAATTATGAACCAAAATAAATGTTCAGCGAAATATAGAACAAAACCATATTTTTAATATTTTGTATTTACATGCCCCATATTTAACATGGAAATGCAAAGAAGTGATTTTCTATATTGGATCAATTTGAATTTGCTTAAGATTAATTTAACTTTCGTTTAGAAAAATGTCAAATTAACACGGATTAATATGAATTTGACCTAGAACAACTTGAATTTGATAGATTTATTTGAAATTCATTTACATTAATTTGAAGCTAAAAACCCATCTAAGAATTACTGAATGAATTAAGTCTAAATAATAGTTAACTTCGGGGAATAGAATGATTCAAGAAATCAATTCAAATTTGGAAGATTTTATTCCTATGTCAAGAAAATTATCATAAAATACCTAGCTACATTTTACCTTAATCTTAATTGTCAAAAACTTTTTAGTGCTCTTATTATTTATTCTTCAAAGTGAAGTGATTCATGAAAACCGTCCTTTGTGAAAAATTGATCTAATTTGTGCAGCAATTCGCTACATTTGATTGGAAAGTAAATGATATGTAACTTTATCAATGAGGTTTTTATGACTGCAATTTACAACTGAATGCTTCATCCACTCTTTGTAGCAGATAATGTCCACTTCATTTTGAATTACAAATTTAGTATTTTTTTTGACAAATTTTTGATATCTCCGGCAATCTGCAACACAACATTGCTAATTTCAATAGTGCATAGAATGAAATGTTGATGCACATGTATGCGAAGATGACCCACAGGCTCATATCTGTAAATAGATGTCCATCAATATCACATCTAACTCGCTTTCAATGTAATGGCATAGACTGTTTCTAAAACATGTTAGGCTCCTCCGGCTATGGCCCTGAATGTAACCATCATATGCATTACATAGAATAGATCCAGTCATGACCCACGTAAATTTACGTGGGCCATGATCCAGTTGAAGAATTCCTGATCTAGATACAATGTATATTTACCAAATATTCTCGATATTTTGGTACTAATATAGAAATTTCGGGCATGTGCTATAGATACATGTAACATTAATGCAATGTGAATATTGATAAAAAATAATTTGAAACGTCACTGGGGATAGGCTCTTACTAGAGCAAATAGTCTTTTGAAGTTTCGATGCAAAGAATTATAATCAAAATTCGAGTTTACGTTACGTGGTCAACCACAAACGAATACATTTGCAATTCAGGCGGCAGTGTAGAATACAAAGTATTATCAAATGTCTTAAAAGTTAGGATTTCAAGAAGACATTGAAATGAATTTGAATGTGTTCCAATCGACTTTATTATGCTGTTTTCAGGGGTATTACGATGACATTAAGATTAAAATTCGATTCAATGAAAATACTGTTATTTTTTTGAAATCAATGTTTAAATGTGAGTTTCCGGTGGAAGGTCGACTTGAAGATTTGCTCTCATACCACTTTCAAAAGACTTACATCATATGAAGAAATTGAACGCTTAAAATTTGACGTCATCTTTTAACATATCGCTTAGCATTTCAAATCCATTTTTAACTACAATTTGTATAATTTTATTGCAGTGGCAGATATGTTTGATATTTCTGAAATGTTATTTGTTGTGCAGGTAGATAGAAGTTTTAGTGTAACGTCACTCGGGGAAAAATCGGGGTCTCTATATTTAATCGATTGCTCCTATTAAACCTGTAAAGACTAATGAAACCTGTACAGCGTTCTCAATTAGAATCAATTTAGTTAGCTTCCTGATGGTGTTATTCTCTCTCGATTGTGGTTTTAAGTATATTTCTTAATATGACTATAATTAGATAGATTCCGGTGATAATTTGGGAATTGTGCTGAAACCAGTCGCGACTAATAGTATCTTGATTTAGTAAACCCGAATTGTGGTCGCATTAAGTTAGGTACATGTATATGGCTAGTTAATAAAGCTTGTTCTTTCCATTTCATTCGAACAAAGCACATAATACATTACACTGTGGTTAAATTATGCCTGTTGGCTTGCATGAATGCATGGTAATTACATGCTTTTATTGATTATCAATTATAGGTCTAGGAATAATAAAATTTAGCGACCCAGATAATAAAAAATGAGACACATAGGGCAGCACCGTTTTTCGTAGGAATCACTCAGCTCGTGATGGATCTTCGGCGTGATGTCGTGTGGAATCGATGGACTCAACTATTCTTGTTACCTAAAAAAGCCTAATTATGTTTAATTACCTATAATTTGTTTTGAAGGCTATGGAGCACCCTGAATATGGAGTAAGAATATTGGATCTGCGCTCTAGCTGTTATTCTAATGGAGTCTCTGAGTCAAAATATGCTTGAGACTCAACCACATTGCTGATTTTGAGGGGATGTTGTCTAGAAATAAAAATGATGTTACGAATTTATCTGCAGTTTCAGACCCCTCACAAAGAAAAATGTTCATAGAAAACTACAGCAGATATGATTATAATACACTTTATTATCTGAGTTATATTTGCATTTAATCTTAACCCTATTTCTATTAGTGTTATTTTTAAGTAAGATTTACAATTGTGATTTGTCAGGCTTGCATAGGACTGTCGTCCATTTCCACAACTATTTTAAAAACATTTTCATATTCTTCCATTAATTTCCACAACTTTCCATAACTCTTAGAGCTGCTATAGCGATTTGGGTTCTGCCAAGAACTACTCTAGTAAAGGACGTGACGAGTAAAATATTTCAAATAATGTGGAGGCAGGAAAGTATTTGGCGATGCTTTGTAAAATAACGCGTGACTCCCGCAGTTTATTTTATCCTGTGATTATACATAGTAATGGTACGTTTATCTCCCGCTCCATCCTGTAACAATGGCTATTATGGCAAATCGAATTGCAAATTATTCCGTTTTCCTTTAGAGAAAAATGAACAAAAATATTGGAAAAGGCAGTTCCTTGAAACTGGACTGGCACTGACACTGACATTACTCGAAAAATGGTACTATGTGAGTGCCACTGGCCTGCAGACTACCCAAAAATTTCAAAGATAGGTCATATGCGACCAGCTGAACATTCCTCTCCCACCAAGCAAGAAATGTTGCCTAAATGTTTCAGGAATATTTCAGGGAATGTATCTGGAATGTGGTAAATGGCGGCAGTGGGAATGTTCCTGGAATGTTGTCATTGTATGACAGAAAATGTTTCGAGAATGTTTCAGAAATGTCCTAGCAACATTCAAGGCATGCCAAATACCTCTTTTTAGTACTCCTTGCAGTGTTGGATAATTGTTCTAACAATTATTGAATAACAATTATATTTCAGAATATACACTATTAAATGTGCATATATCTATTAAATTACAACACATTACTTTTAGAATAGCCAGCACTAAATATAATACTAAATAAATAACTACAGTACAATGTTCAACAACACGAAAAAATGTGCTATAAACAATGACACAATTACTTGTCTATTAGCTTAGAGTATCATGAACAATAGCTCTCTTATTAACACAGAAATAAATAGTAGTGTACTAACCATTTTTATTGTAGATGATGATGGAAATGAGAAATAAGTGATCATTGGAAAACAACTGGGGATTCTAAAATATAGTCTTATTTAACAGGGACATAAGCATTACCTTAGCTCATAAAAACATCGCCAACAATAATTTGTTGACTGTTACATCTCGAATTCAGCAAACTAAACAAATTGTTAGTATTTAAAACAAAATTTACATAACAAAACTATTAAGTACATGTATAATATAATAATAGGAGAGCTATTGTTCATTAAAACCATCATAATACTTTCAAAACAGTACAAAGATTTATACTATACTATATAAATCTTTATTTTTGTAAGTAAAGCATTGCTAAAAGTAAATCGGCAATTTAAATTTGCAACTAGTACTGAGTTAACATATGCTAGAGAAAGAAGTATTAACTAATCCAGATACTATAATCATATATTATAACAACAAAAAACACACATACTCTAAAAAACCAGAATTCAGCAGTTCCTTGAGAATATATTAAAAACTACTTTAATAAACTAAAACCAACAGTAGCAATTTTAAAAAAGAAAATCAAAATTTATTCAGATGCACTATCATCAATTGATGCATTTAAAGGAGTTATTTCAGAAGATAAACGATTAAGCCGTTTCTTTGCTTGTCGCAGATGATCAGCAATGCATTTGTTTATAATCTCAATATTGGCAGCAGGAAACGTTTGCCAAACAACATCTAAATACAATAAAACAAAGTTTGATTTATTATTGCAGTTAATTTTTTTTATACCTCTAAAAATTAAGTATACAGATGAAACATACCTCTCACCAGAAGATCTAGGCCAGTTTTATTAAATGCAAGTTTACTGCTACCTCCATGGGTTCTTCCCTGAAAAGAAAATTTATTGGCCAATTCGTCCTTCATGATCGCCTTCAAAATATTGCTACACGATTTTGGAACTGTAGTGCCAGCAAATAATTGAAGGTATTTAATCTATAAAGAGGGCTGTAAAAACTAATAAAATTGTTGTAACTTACAACAACATCACGCTTAACCTTTTCTTTTTGAATTGACGTATACCATGAGGATAAACGATCTTCACTTATAAATGGCAAGCAAATGGTAACGGCTTCCATAGAAATATTGGAAACTTCATCTACTCTCATAACTTTTGATCTTTGCAGATCATTGACAGACTGTGTTAATCTGGCTAATCGCTGCAAAATGAGAGCCATCCAACCTAATTTAAGTATGTATTATTAGAATTGAATATATATATATATATATATATTCTAAATGTTTGCAATGACAACTGCTATCGTCAGATGGAGTGACTGAAGGAGGCATTCTTGGTGTGGAAGCAATACAAGATGATGTTTCATAAGAAACTGGTAGTTCAATAGTTTGATCTAAATGACATTTAAACAAAAAATACATTATCTTAAAATGTATTTATAAATTGTTGGTATTTGAATATATATATATATATATATATATATATATAATACAGAAATCTTTGAGCTTCATATTTAAAACAAAATACAAGCAAAATGTACATTTAACAACGCGTTTTGTAACTTAACGTTGCTTCATCAGGTTAAACTTAAATGCAGAAAGTATATTATTTTACAAAATTTATCCAATTAAAATATTTATTATTAATTTGATTCTTCTTTAAAGTTTGATTTCTATTTAGATAATCCTTAATTACTATTGATTCCGCTATGCTTGAATTTTGATCTTAAACTATTATTTCAAAATTACTTTTTTTTGCTTTATGTTGATGTTGATATATCTCTGTTTGCATGTGGCCTTTTAGATGTTCATTTTCTCAATGAATTCTATTATAGATTAGCTTGTAGATGCAAAGATTTACCCAAAAATGTAGGCTATACAATTATCTCCAATTTAGATGATAATATGAATCAATTCAATTTCTGTAAATTTAAAAAAGCTTCCTATCAATTGAAATTCAATAAAAATGTCTTGCTAAGAGCTAATTCTGTAGTTTTGACACCTTCAATCCATTTTGCAAACATAGTTAATTTGTAACTTTTGATACCTCTGCTGCCTGAGATTTTCAAATATTTACAGACTCAATTCAATAAATTGATATCTTTTTTATTTTTACTTGATGTAAGAAAAGCAAAAAAAAATTTTTTAAATACCGTTTCTATGCTTGGAAACTACAAGGTTAAGATCTTCTTTTTCTTTTTAAATTAGTGAAATTGAAAAGAAGTTAAATGCCATTTCAAATTAGAATAAATGCATTTTTCATTGTAAGGTCATTTACCGTTTTGGATTAATAAATATATAATTCATTCAAAACATTGAGTTAATAAAGGTGCGTTCAAACAATCATCTTTTGATGTACATCAATTTGATGAAATTGCGTTCAGACGAGCACGCATGTAAAACATTGAAAATTCAGTAGTATAACTGAAAAATCAATATTGCTTCATTAAAAGGAATAACTGTTTCTTGTTATAAAATTGGAACATTTGGAATTCAATATGGTCACGGTTCATTTTGAATTTAATAGTTGAGCTTCAAAATCCTCGTATTGTAGACTCATGGCTACTTGTCAATACAATAAAGTCGTTAATTACTGATCGTTCAGATGAAAAAGATGCGTTCAGGCGAGCATCTTTCGATCTACGTCAAAAAAATGGAAGCCATTTGTGCATCAATTGGAATGACGTGCGTTCAAACGAGCATTTTTTGATGTATGTTTTTTTTGGTTAAAGTGCGTTCCGATGAGCAGCATTTTGACGTATATCAAATGAAATACATAAAAAATTCTCGTCTGAACACACCTTAAGGAAATCATTTGTTTTATAAGAGCTTTCCTTAATTTTCTTGGCTAAATTTTGTAAATATTCAAACATGTATAATAAAATTCACCGTTATCATGATGTTGGTTTCTTCAACTAAACTAAATCAATGCTAATATCTGTACTTTCTTTATATTCTATTGGAGGAAAAAGCTAATCTTTCACGCAAAACTACTTTATTAATTCAAACTTGAAGATGTTGACCCAACAAACGACGTTTATATTTGAAGAATTACTATTTATTTGTCCCAATTTCTTGATGTTTATTTTTTTCAAATATTACCTTAAGAAATTACTTTAGTTAATTTTAAATTAGTATTGTTACCTTGATCTTGATATTTTTTTGCTTGTAATTTTCCATTGTTAGGGGCCTCATTGAAATTTTCAAAGCACACATATGCTTGCAAAAATCGCAATTCATGAATAGGAAAATTTAAACATCATTCTTGACATACAAACCATCTCTGATATTCTCCCAACCTCATTGCTTTTCAGTGGAGTAGATTCTCCCAACCTCATTGCTTTTCAGTGGAGTAGATTCTCCCAACCTCATTGCTTTTCAGTGGAGTAGATTCTCCCAACCTCATTGCTTTTCAGTGGAGTAGATTCTCCCAACCTCATTGCTTTTCAGTGGAGTAGATTCTCCCAACTNTATATATATATTTTAAGCAACCAAAATATAAATAAACGTATTAAACTTACTAGTATTTACAGGGGGCTTAGGCAGAGACAAAGGGAAGCCGCGATTCTGCGAAAATTTCTTTTTTTTTCGATATATTGCATCATCATCATCATCATCATCATTCATTACTCGTTGCTTTCTCTTGCGAGTTGAACTCTCTGCTGATGTTTCAATAGTGGAGGTCTCTTCTCCACGTAAAGCACGTCTTTTTGCTTGTTCAATAGAATCTATAGTATTTTTACAGTAAGTATTATTTATGTTAATAATTTGTGCAAAGTAGCATTAACAGAAATAAGTATTAGAGAATATTTAAGTAATGTAATATTGCGTTAAAACAATTTACCAGCTGTCCCAATAATTCGAATTTCTAAATAATCCCAATCATCAACAGGAGCCATTAATTGGGAACGCGCAATACTGGCTTTACGTTTTGGCCACAGCAATGAGTTCGTCCATCTAACCATATTTCAGGAATCCACTCGCAAGTATTATCAGTTGCGAAAATCACGATATAAAACATTCTAAATTACACAATGCTATTTCAAAAAATGTAAGTAAATAGAAGCATATAAAATATTACATTTCCAAGAATTTGTTAGAACGTGCAATTTTAAATTAAAGTTATAGGTGAAGAAAATAATACTCTAATTTTTTTAATTTCAAAATATAAACCACAAAGTACATTTAGAAAACAGAAATCATAATCATTCATAACCAGAATGTAGAATGGGAATGGCCAAACAATCTACATCCAATTTTGTAAGAAAAATTTTTGCAGAAATATTGTCAATATTCACTAACACACTATGCTTTTTTAGTTTTCCTAACAAATATATGCCAAATTCTGATGATGCCAATGGGAATTCAAATGCATTATTGCTTAGACGATCAAAGTAATTCGCTTTTACTGTACTTCCTTGCAAAACGACAATTTTTCCAATTCTTCCTTGTAGATCAAGAAAATAACAGTTAGGTTCTTTATCACTAAGATCCATTAATTTTGGCGGCTGATACTTAGATAACAGTCCACAGGTAACATCGTTTTCATGAATTCTGCGGACAGCTTGAGATAATGGAGAATTCGCTGAATGAACTTTTTTTCGCAAAAACCTCATGAAATTTTCGAACTTAAAACAAGAAAAAACATCGATGCATCCAAAACGGCGTACATCTTCCACTAAGTGAATTAACGAGTGCACATTATATACAATGAAGCCTTCACCATATAGATGTCTAGATTGTTCGATAAATATTACCACCAAATCTTTGGCATAATTTAGCCACTCAGTCGAATTTGAATAAACGGGATGAGCTAGAATGCGCCAAATAGTAAAATATAGTAAAAAATGCTTGAGCATTTCTTTAGGAAGCACTCGCCGCAAAATAATGAGACCAATATATAAATAGAATAGTCGGAACTCAGTAGCTTTCCAAAGTCCAACATGATTTAATGATCTTGGTTTTCTAAACAAAAAAATAAAATTGCAAATAAATTCAATTTTAAATGAAAAAGACGTCTTAAGAAATGAACAACTACTTACCTAGAAAACTCAGATGGAACAGATTGAACTGATTTCAACATATATTGATTTATACGGTTAATAGTTGATCGGGGTAAAACATTAGGAGGACAACCATTTATCCATTTTTTCAGCATCCGTTTACCAATTCCTTCACATAAAAGGTGTAAATAATCATGCGGAAAATCTGCAACCATATTAATTGATATATTTAGCAATGGGGATCTACCATTATGGTGCGCCTCATCTATTTCTGAACGAAAGGATTCATCCGTTCTCAATTGATTTGAGGTACAAGGAAAGGTTACGCCCGTTCCTGTTACATATACGCCTTCCTGAATGCATCGATCACATCCGTGATAGCCAGAATAGTATTTAATCATTTTTATCATACATCTAGCAGGAGCATCACAGCACATTGAGTGGATTTTGATTGCTATTTTACTATCGTTGTGGCAGTATCCATTAGTTTCTAAGTCAACTATTTGTTTAAAAAAGAATCAACTGGTTTGGGTTTACTAAAACCGTAATAAAGACCAATTACAAAAACTGATGATGGAATTCCCATAACAAATCCCAAAATCGGTCAAAAAACTGCAGTAGAGCTGCGAAATAGAGCAACGCCATCAATATTAATTTGCAGCTGAATTTCATCATTCCTGGGGGACACTTTAGAAAAAATGAAATCTAAGCCTTTTGCAACTCCGAAATGGTAATATAATCCATTATTTTCGAGATTCAAAAAAACAAGTGATGTGGGTGTAGCAAGAAGAGTGCGAACATCAGATGGTAATTCTGAATGATAATCACGTAATATATTTAGTAATCGATTGGAATGTGTAACACAAATATTACATTCATTTATCCAATCTTTCAGTTTTTCAGCCAATGAGTCTTCGGAAACTCTGATAGAATGATCAGAATCGATGCATTGCTCGCTTAAAAATTCCAATGAACTTTCAGTCATTCTATCATCATGCACTTCGATGCTATTAGAATTAGAAGTTGGTGATAAAAATGAAGTTGAAGGGGAAGAATGGGAAATATTGTTATTATTTGAAGGAGATAAACATGAAACAAGGCTGTTAGTATTGTTGCCAAGAATCTGTGACATCAAACGCTGAGCTTCTTGTTTAGCTTTGCGTTGCTGGTTACGTTTTGAAGACATGGTAAAAGGAAATTTTCAACTAGGCACAATAAAAAACCAAGTAAAAAATTAATTAATAATAACAAAATAGATAAATAATATAATTAAATATAATTAAACTTTTAAAATATCTAGCACATAAACAGCTAAATACAGATGCATCGCATATTTTCGGTACTGTTTAAACAGAAAGTCCTAAATGCCAAAATAAAATGTCAATTACCGAATTTATTTCAAAAAATTGATACTTAACTCAATTAAATTCCAAGAATATGCTATCAATAGTTTTTAAATGTTAAAACATCGAAATGAATTGAAAACCTGTAATAAAGAATTCTTATTCCACATCATTTACTTAAAAATCCTCCCAAAGTTCAAATAAAATAGGAAATGTCGCTAGATTTCAATGAAATAATAAATTATTGAAAACACGGATATTTTATCTAAAGTATAAATTATAAGTTTCAAATCTTCAACATGTGTGGAAGTTGTATTGCTATTTGACAATATAAACCTATTAACCAATCATGTTTTAATAGTAACTAGGCAACATTTTATTTACAAAGATTTCGAATGTGGGTACAAGTAGTAGTAATAATTTTTTAGCATTGCTGTAGTAATTCAAATTATGAAATATTTTTCAGTTGCTCACAATACTATACTTTATAATTTTTCTTCCTTCATCAGGGCTTACTGAAATTCTTCGTACATAATGATATTAATAATTATCAATGGTGACTGTAATTATAGTGATTCTATGGCTTGCTTAATTGTTACAATAATTTAAAGAAACATTCTATTTGCAACAAATAATCAAATTTAAATTCAATGTTTTGTGATAGATAGATGCGCATCAAAATTTTTTTGCAACATTCAAGGAATATTCCCACAACATTTAATAATTTCTTAAATTTTAGAATTAAAGAGAAATTGCGGAAAAAACAATTACATTATAAACTTATAATTTATGCATTCATAGACTGTTTTTCAGAAAAAAATTAGTTTTTACTTATGCAATATTATGCAAATATTGATGTTCTAGCAATGTTCCAATTAAGTTCCTTATTCCACATATATCAAATTTGTTTATATATAAATAAATATTTTCAAAGAACAACTTAGGACATGCAAATACATTTGAATTTTGATAGTTAGCAAAAATGCAATTATTTTTAATCTTAAATCAACTAGTATTTTAGTTACCAAAGTGTAGAGATATATGGGAACATTCTTGGAATGTTCCATTGCTGCATGGGCTACGCCCATAATACGCAGCGATTACTATTGCGTAATACGCAAATAAATAATTTAATTTTTTATTAAAACATTAAGTAAAATAAGTTGTCTATTTTTTGGCTGAAATTTATAATTTAAATTATTAGATGTATTTAAATAAAATTCTCCAATTTTGTTTTGATAGGACATTGATCATTCCTTATATTTTATATACGATACTTGTATAATAATGAAAACTGCCATTGTGGGTACTTCGCACATTCGAAGAATTAAGCATTTATGACCAAAGGGGTTTTATGCATTTATAAAGGTGGAGGTTGTGCTGTTTACAGTTCATCAACTCGTAAACGTACTTTGTTTGACTTGATTGTATGTATAGATATATTCCTGAATTGTCTTATATATATATTTAGGAAAATGTAAGATATTTTGATGTTGTTCTGCTGATGTGGGGTGGCAATGATGCCAATTCTGACATCAGTATACGCATCATTGCTAATGAGATAATACGGTGCGTCCACATATTGGAGGAGGTAAACAGTTGTTTATTTATTAGTATTTTATGTATTTTAGAACAACAAAGTCGTGTGTTATGTGGGCAGTCTGCCACGTCCCCAATGTTCCAGGAGGCTGGCATTGCTTTACAATCTTGTAAAGCCACATTGTGTGCGTGCAGCAAGGATACGCAGGCGAGCTTCAGAACTAGAGGACGATGGCGTTCATTTAAAAAAAATACATAACTTCAGGCTTGTAAAAGACCTGCAAAGTATCAATAGGGATTGCATTACGTTTGGTGGTTTGCCGTAATGTGTTCACCTCAGTTTTCTGAACCATTAATTTTTAATAAAAAAATCGCAATTTTGACATATTTTGACTTATATAAGGTATAAGGGTATATAACCCTAACAAATAGTGAAACTATAAAATTTGAATAAAATTATAATTTACAATAATTATTGTAAAATTCGTAAATAAAGTTACCCTACAAAAGGTTATAATATATATCATTAAAACATGGGAAATCTTTAGGTTTTTAGCAATAGAATAGGTTAGAACATTAAACATTATCTCTAGAAATTATAATAATATTGGTCAAAATATTAGACATTTGCATATATTGAATAGAATTATTTCTGTCAATTTATTTTAAAGAGATTGCTTATGACCTCTGTGATGTATTAAGCATTCCAGCACAGCTAGATAATGTTTAACCAGCAGCTATTTCTACAAAATAAACGTGCACTGTACTGATGGTCTCAGAAAAACACTTTAAGTTCCGTAAAAATCGATTGATATAAAAATCGAAATAAACAAATTGAAAATCGAAGAACATTGGCATATGGACCTGTTGATTATCTAGAGAATGATATATTTTTTATGTCCATAGCGTCAAAATTGACTTTGCAGCAGCCTTCTCAAATGTGACTACCGCATTAATAAAATCGATGGGTTGTAGGCAGGTCAAGGACAAAGAAAGTTATGTAATAAAATGACGATTTTAATCGATCGCATTTATCGCTCTAAAAATGGCAAAAATTGGTGAATTTTTAAAAATAAAAATCAGGTTATCGTAGAGCTATTCAGCGCACATCGAATGATATATCAACTGTGTTGATAGTGTAAAAAGTCATGGAGCTATAGGTCTCCAAAATAGTATACCCTATAAATTAAATAATATAAGAGAAGTGTTAAAATTGACAATTTCTATTGTGCGATGCAATCGAAAGAAAATTGATAAATCCAAAAAATAAAAAATAGTTTTACATGGAGCTAGTAATTGTCAACATTTCGATATGTTACCCTAATCCATAAGGTCAAAACTCGCGGAGAAATAGGGTTCCGAAATCGGTAAGCTGACATAGTCGAAAAACCCTATAAATTAAATTAAAGCTTTAATAACGCAAAATGAATAGTAACTAAAAATATAATATTAGCATTGCAATATAGAACTATAGGAGATCTAAAGAATGGTGAAAAGAGCTAAGGAATTGGATAAGAATTGGCAGAGTAATGGCTATCTAAAATATATAGTAGAAATATAGAAAAAAACTTTCGTAAAAAATTGCAAAATTTAAAATCTAGAATCGTGAAATGCATTTTTAGGGTCTATTTTCTAAATATTTTCAAAATTTTTCGTGGGGCTTCGCCCTGCATTAGGTAAAGACGAAGATGTCCCCCTGTCAGAAAATCCTGCGTACGCCTCTGATTATTTAAGTCTGATTCGCAGTGTATTTGGATAATGAATATGTAAATTTAATAAAGTAGTTACCTAAAACACCTTTTAATGTTGAAATGTATTTAACCCTAAGCATACATCAATGAAGAACCATAACAAGGTTCGCCAAAGACACACACTAGGATGAATATATAAAAATCGAGGACAACAACAGTAAACAAGATAGGTTGCAATGCCGCCATTTGAAAAACTCTGCAATAACTTTCTAAATCAAAATGGCATTGAATAAATTAACCAAATTTTGTTTTGTGAAATATATTGGTTCTTTAACTTCAAAAGTCATCAAAGCTTGAGTTCATCCTTTAATGAAGTAGTTTTACATTAAAAAATGTTTCGTTACTTTTGAATATTAAAAATTAATCTAGAAAATTCATATTTTCACAATGATTTAAAATTATTCTTCATTTGTGTCATTGTCTGCAAAAACTACGATTTAATTTAATTATTATTTAGTTTTTAATTGGTAGAAATTTATTACGTAACGACACAAAATCATACAGATTATAGCCTTGTCATATTAAAATTTTTTGTTATAATTTTACTCTAATTGCTTTATGTTTACAAGTATTATATGAAATATTTTAATGAAAACTATTAAATATACTTACTAAAGTATCATTTACAATGTTCTACAGTTTGAAAAAACTGTTGTCACAGCACTAAAGTGTTTTTATTACGGTAAAATAAAAATGCGCTATAGCGACTCAACTATTGATTTTTTCTCAATTTTGAGGGTGTCAGATTGTTCCTCGTAAAAATTTGACATAGAAAAGTTGTTTGGATGAGTCATTGGAATTTTTTTAAAAAGTGTCCTAAACTGTAATTGATACATTTCTAAAAAGAAACAATATCAATACCAGATAACACCTATGAAAAGCTCTAAATTTTTAAGAATTTCATTAAATTGCAACAATATTATTTCAATATTTGGGTTATTTCACTATATAATATTTCATCTATCATGGATTTTATTCATAATGTGAACTACTGAATTACCCTTTATATAAATAATGAAATTATATATTTATATATATATTTTTTTTTTCTGTTAAC
>CABFPE010000494.1:290705-322485 GCA_900660155.1 Hofstenia miamia
TTTGCGATTGATTGAGTTGGCTAATGAGAAATATTTAGACGCAATAATTTTCTAAATACCAATGCGAATTACATTACAATAGGTTTTTCCATATTTTACTATCACTGGTTATATACAGTGTTGTAATATTTCTCTTTCCATTGTACCCGTTTTTTATTTTTAAAACGATTTTTTTATATTTTAATAGTTTATTCGCCTATATACACGTTTCAAGTTTATTACATTTAGATCAAATGCAGAACATATCATTACGGCTCTCTCCAAAGCAGAAATCATTGCTAAGGCTCCGCTCCGATCGATCTTTCAAGCTAGATCTTTCTTTGTACCTAAGAGTGGTGGTCGTTTAAGACTCGTTATCGATTACTCCTTTCTCACGCCACTAACGTCACCAATTAAGTTTGCTCTACCTTCAGTACTCAAAGTCATTAAAAGAAGAGTCCCACCTCTCAATCACATCTTATTACAATTCGATCTGAAGGCCGCCTTTTATCATCTTCCATTACATCAACCACATCACTATCGCTCTACCTTTCTTTCGCATGATGGTCAACGTTATGTTTTCAATAAGGCTCCGATGGGACTTTCGTATTCAGTGGCACCATGCCAAATGCTTTCCAACGTCATTCTCACACCCTTCAGGAAAATGGGCTATACATCTTGGGCACATATTGATAACTTGCTCTTAGTTTTACCGCACAAAGCTCTACCTATGGTTCGCCAATGGCTCAATACCCTACAGCAAATAGGAATAGTTTGTGTCCAAGTTACTTCTTCATTCGGTCTTAAAGAAACTCAGTTTTTGGGATACCATTTCTCCATTCTTAACCAAAGTATTGCAGCTACTTCAGAACGTATCACAATGATGAAAACCATAGCAGAAGTTTCACTCCTCTCTCTCACTAAGAAGCAACGGCAATCTGCACTGGGACATATTTCGTTTGTATGGCCCCTTGTTGGTCCTTTTANNNGGCTCAATACCCTACAGCAAATAGGAATAGTTTGTGTCCAAGTTACTTCTTCATTCGGTCTTAAAGAAACTCAGTTTTTGGGATACCATTTCTCCATTCTTAACCAAAGTATTGCAGCTACTTCAGAACGTATCACAATGATGAAAACCATAGCAGAAGTTTCACTCCTCTCTCTCACTAAGAAGCAACGGCAATCTGCACTGGGACATATTTCGTTTGTATGGCCCCTTGTTGGTCCCTTTAATGTACTTAAACCACTTTACAACAAATACCACATTGACTTCTTCAACGCTCAAATTTTAACTACTTATCTTCTTAGAACGTCAAGTTACTTCATGGAATGGGCTCCCGCCCCTATTACTCCTTCAGCAAGAATCTGGTACACAGACGCTTCGCAGTATTCTCTTGGACTCGTCAAACCGGATCATTCACACTTCTCCTTTAAAGCTATCTCCTCACTCCATATCTTTAGGAAAGAATTACAAGCAGCTCTCATTGCCCTGGTGGCAGCATCATACAGAGATACTTTGATAATAGACTCGTGGCCATTAGTTCAAGCACTACGTTCCGGAAAGCTTCATGGCGGTCGGTATACAGAGAACGTCCTTGCAACACTTTTGGTCCATTTCAAGTCTATACTTGTTTACTGGGTTTGTTCCGCCTCTAACCCAGCTGATTACCCTTCTCGCCTCTTCACCTCAGCATTACCTCCTTTATCGTTTCCAGCATAAACTGTTTTTATGTGTTTTGATTTATTTAGTGTGTATTATATTGGAAGAGTTGAACACCGTGTGATGCATACAATCGTGTAAACAAAAGCCTATAAAATCAAATAAAGTTAAACAGTGGTGTGTGAGTTGATAAAGATGCATCAGTCACCAAATGTGTACAACCTGTAAAAAACATGGAAAAGTCAACAAAGCAGTGAAAGCCGGAAAACCCATGTAAATACATACAGCCCATGTTGCATTTTTTGCTGGCCGCAACGATAGGCCAACATTGGCCCAAAATTGTACAACTGTCAGCCAACCGTTGGGTTAACATCGAAATGTTTACTGGGTTAATTGCTTGTGATTCTCGAGGCTGAAATCCATTCACATTTCCCCTAGCACGCAGCCATTGGTCGCCACTCGCAGTGCTTGCTTAGCTTCTCATTGCATATTAATTAAGAACACCAATCAAAAAGAATAAACCACTATTACGGTACATTTCCTCATCTTTACAGTGCTTTGTTCATTTATATATGAAAATTAATAAATATGTTTACCAATTAAGCAAGTACCAGTCGCTATCCAATTTCTTATGTCCACATAATTATTCTTCTGCGTGGCCCAATCATTAAGCTAAAATCAATGCGGAGCTTCATGTCCACACGCGTTTTGTCAAAAAGGCATTGTGACAGATATTTGCTTTTGCAATTTTTTGGCAAAATTAATATAGCTAATTTCTAATAAAAGGTGAATCGAGTTTTATGTTTTAATTTTCTTTTAGTTCTTTTTTGCTAGATTGAGCTTTTCTTTGAGATTATGCTATATTAGCCAGGCTGTTCAAGGTTAAAGACTGAATTTAAAGTGTCAATAAAGTCGACTAAAAAGTTATTATAATTATTACAATATACTGCAAATTTTGAAATTTTATAAACATTTTAATCAATAAAAAACGAACAATGAAAGACTAAATCTACTCAATTGCTAAAATAAAACTTTGCAAATTACAAATAAATAGAATTTACATAAAGTACATCAATTTGTCTTTACACAGTGATTTATTCTTTTCCTCCAAAATTTTCTTCATCCCGCCCATAATTTTTTTCACAGATTCGTTTGAGTCTCCACTGCTTTGGGAAGAATCATAGGGAACACTATCCAAATATTCATCTTGATAGTGCCGGGCTCTCATGCACAAATGATGAGAATAATATGTTGGTGGGGGATAACTTACTGATCTTGTGCACCTTGCGTATGTATAACAGATATGATAAGTAAACAATTGAAGGAAATCACTGGGAAAATCGCTGTCATCATAAAGCACATAATAATGCGCTGGTCGGGAAGTTCCCTGGATGCCTTCATGAGAACACAAAAAGAAATCGTAGTTAAATGGGTGTACGATTTCTCTATCAACAACAGTGCCGGCACAAACATTTCCAGATCTATCAGCACCTCTACCTCTATTGTCCTAAAAGGTATATTGTAAACGGCAAGTCTAAATCGTTATAGTCCAATTTATTAGTATTAATATATTTAGTCGCATACTACTTCCTATATAATTACGAATAACACTGAATATGCATGTGCAATGATATTAGACAAATACCTTTGGAAATAAGCGAGTATGATGCCGCTTTTGAACTGTAATTACAGTGATTGCAGGTTTATAGTCTTTACTGATGGATTCACACGCTTTCTGTATAGCGTCTAATTCATAAACTAGGATTTTTTGAAACTGGCCTTCACTCACACCATCTCTGTAGTAAATGATTTTTTTGGGAAAGGCGGATGGCCCTCCTGTTTTACTACTTTCCGCGTACTTTTTCAGCAACTTTGTTACCATTTCATCTAAGCCTTCGATGATTTCTTCCTAAATGTATTTCTAAATGTTTAATGTTTATTCTCATTGTAGTATATTTGATGTACATCAACATACAATATTTTTGTGATTAGTGAAATTTAAGTTATTGTTCTTTGACTGTATCAAATATTANGCCGGCACAAACATTTCCAGATCTATCAGCACCTCTACCTCTATCGTCCTAAAATGTATATTGTGAAAGGTACGTCTTAATTGTTGTAGTCCAATTTATTAGTATTAATATATTTAATTGCATACTACTTTCTATATAATTTTTATTGAAATTGAATATGCATGTGCAATGATATAAGACAAATACCTTTGGAAATAAGCGAGTATGATGCCGCTTTTGAACAGTAATTACAGTGATTGCAGGTTTATAGTCCTTACTGATGGATTCGCACGCTTTCTGTATAGCGTCTAATTCATAAACCAGGATTTTTTGAAACTGGCCTTCACTCACACCATCCCTATAGTAAATGATTTTTTTGGGAAAGGCCGATGGTCCTCCTGTTTTACTACTTTCTGCGTACTTTTTCAGCAACTTTGTTACCATTTCATTTAGGCCTTCGATGATTTCTTTCTAAATGTATTTGTAAATGTTTAATGCTCATTCTTCTTGTAGTATATTTGATGTACAATATTTTTGTGATTAATGAAGTGCACGTTATTGCTCATTGACTGTATCCAAATATTTTATTACAACTATGCATTTATTTGTTGCTTTAATTCGACAAAGTTTTACCCCCTCAAATTATTGCTGATGCTAGACAAGGGCCTTTCGCAATTTGAAATATTTAGGGCTACGGAATAAATTGCAATAACCAGGAAAAATAATCACTAACATCTTTTGGGCTTGAAAAAAATGCAAATCAAATTTAAGAACGCACCAGAAGTTAATATCACATGTATAAAAGCAAATTATAAAGATTTTAAGGTTTTTAAAATTCCTACATTCAACAGTTAGTTAATATAAGCAGCCAAAACACTAGTCATAAACTGTTTGTTCCGTTTCTTAGGCTGGCAATATTTACAATGCAAAGTAGCAATTAACTATTAAATGTAAATACCGATTTTGCGAAATTGAAGCGGTGATAGTTGATAAGAAATTGCAGACAACTCTATAATAAGGACGATATAAACTATTTAAACTTTTTAAATTAAAGTAAAATAAGCATCTTACTTTGTGCTAAAACAACCGTTCTTACCAATTTGATACACAATTTCCTGGGGAGGGCAACTTTCGAAAAATCAATCAATTCATTGTTTATCAAAATTATTTTTTGTAGTGTACAAACTCAGCGAGAGCAAAAATTTGTTGATGAAAGCAATTTTGGCATAGATTCTGCAGAAGAAAGTGGGTTTATTGATCAATGAGTGCAAGTCAATTAAATGGACTTGGAGAATCTTTTGAATGCAAGTACAGTAAGCAGAAAACTTTTCACCAGCTTCAATCAAATTTGAAACGACATAAGTTACATAATTAAATGTTTACAAAATATGAAAATTAGTCTGGATTTAGAGAGGCTGAATATTATATATGAAAAACTACAAGCCATAGTTGCAAATGTAAAGTCAACTGCAACACAGGCTCAAATAAAATGTAACAAATGAACATATTAAATAATTTTAAATCAGCCAAATCCAAGCACAACACAAATGATAACAAAAATAGCAGAAGGCCAAGTAAAACAGAAAATGTTTTAGGTCCAAAGAGAATAGGCACACCCAACCCGTTTGCAGCTTTGGTTAAGGCGATAATTACGAAAAATAATTCCTATGCCTTCCATTTTGGAAGTGATTTATTTTTAAAGTATTCCAAGATAAAGTGAGTTGGCCAAATAGTCGAATAAACAGTACTATATATATATATATATATAATAGTTTTACAATTTACAAATCATTAACATCAAAATACATATATAATATACAGAATGTTTCAATTTGTGTAGTAGCGATTTTTTATGTATTGCATGTATTCTAGGTTCCTCATTGCTCTAGGGATCTCTATTGATTGATGAAGATTGCTAAATCTACGTGGAAGATGTCGTAGTACTTATGGCAAAATTTTTGTCCATTTAGGCAGTTATTTGTGCCATTTTAGCATCAATGATAGAAGTGGGAGCAAGAGCGGTATCTAGCTTCATGTTGGATGTGTATTGAAGGAGCTGTTTTATCTTACTGGGTATGAGAAATCTTATTCTAGCACACTCAATATCAAATGCTATTTGCTGGCATAACTTTCTACAAAGAAATTCACTTTGATTGCTTTAATTTTGGAGGTGTTATGCGTGTTTGATCTTTATGTTTAAGTATGCATCTCTCCATTAAAAGATTTTGATGGTAGTCCTTAAGCCAGGTGTTTTCCGGGACCACTTTTGTGTGAGACTTTTTCTCATTTATGATTTTTTCAATCTCGTTTTGTATATGGGATGAGAGTGCCATTGGTGCCTGAGATGAACCTGTGATATCATTATCATCTGACTGCTCCAGTTTTTTATGTTTAGTTTGCCTCTTTGTCTGAGTTGAGCTCAACTGTTGAGTTTCTCTCTTCATGGAAGGAGCATCTAAAGCTAAAGATGCAATATTAATTTGTGTAGACAAAGTTTGTGAGCAGTTTTATGAGGTTTGCCTTATATTGGTTTGTTGAAATAGTGTTTAACTGTGTGTTTCTGAATACTAATAAGAATAGTTTCATGAGCTAGAGCCACATTTTTTAATTAGGTTTTTAACATAATCATTATTTTTTTCTGAGTTGTAGCCATGAAACATTATTGAAGTAGGTGTAAGAGCTTTGTGAAAAGACATGAATTTGTCAAATTGTTGCAAAGTTATTCCATTATTGTTATTACTTGTCTCCAATGTTTTTTACTCATATGAAAAGTGATGGAATAGGTGAAAATGAAGTACTTGTGCNTTTTGGAAGTGATTTATTTTTAAAGTATTCCAAGATAAAGTGAGTTGGCCAAATAGTCGAATAAACAGTACCATTTCTGAAATACATAAACTCTTGAGTATCAGCAAAATACTTTGACAATACAATTGCTAAACGAAATATACAATTCAGGCCTCATGTTTAAAACATTTCTGTAACTGATCTAGGTCAATCCAACTTAAATCTTGCATTGGGTGAAATAATAAATAAATTGATTGGCTCAATGCTTCAAAGTAATTTTGTTATATGTAATTGTCATAAGGAAAAACTGTAGAGGAATTGAAATTGGATCAAATTTAGTTCGCATTTTAACACAACGTTGGCCTTGAGTTTGATTGGGTCGACACATCCTAAATCACTTACAGAACTGGCGTAATATAATATATTTGTATATACTTAAACTTGAATGTATGCAATACGGGAAAATACTAAGTAATTGTGGTAAAATATAGCGTTGAAAAGTTGCAAGATGTCATCATTAAGAGAAATCAATAATTAGCAAATGAATAATTTTGTTTGCATTTAAAAATTTAATTAGGACATTTACCCTTGATTCTTGACAATGAAGTAAGCCTCCATATTGCGAAAGTTCATCATTTAGACTACCCACAACTCCAGCATATGAAGGCAAGTGCTTTGCGGATGGAGCTGGATGGGTCACATCTGCACCAAGCAGCATAAATTTCTCTTTTGAAATATTCTGCAAGACTACATCGTTCATGTTTATTGAAGTAGATGTACCACCAAGTTTCGCATTTAACTTTAAAACAATATTCTGAAGTGCATCAGGACGAATTTGCATCACCTAAAATTTAACGAAAATGCTTAAATTTAAAAATAGAAAAAAAACTGAGAAACAAATAGCTAAAATTTGAATAACTGAATTTACATTTATAGGCTAGTTTATCAGACTGTTTGTTGAAAATATTTTCAATCACTTGACTTGAATATGAATTTTGCTAGACCGTGGGGGAGGCTATGTACGCAAATGTTCGGTTAAAATTTTATCTTGATGTACACAGAATGATTAAAAAATTTTCAATATAAATCAATTTGAGTATCAATTTAGTATCAAATCACTTACTAATTTATCTTTCACACATTGGGTCATGAACCGCCCATCCAAATAATATTTTATTTTCTTGTACCAATCAGAGCCATCCCTAAAGGGTAATATCCAAAAGACGAGACCAATGTTGTCTTTAATTAATGTTTTTATCAAGGGTTCAATTCCTCTAGAATCAACAATTTTCTTAAAATCATAATCGTTATTAAAGCTCCAATTCAGGCCTTTTTCTTGTGCAATTTTAAAAAGGAAATGGAAAAATTTTTTAGCCTTGTTTTCATCAACGTCTGATCTTTGTGGCAGCACAATGCAAAACTTCGGTAATCTACTAAGTGATGTAAATTTTTGAACTTTCTTAAAGTCGAATTTTCCTGGTTCGGTTTTCTCTTTGATTTCGTTTACATATGGTGTAGGGAGTACTCGACCTTCAACGTCCATCATTTCTTTTGAAACTGAGACTCCAAATTCTTTGAGATATTCGTCACCTGAAAGGTCGCGGTTCCTAGTAGTTTCTTTTATCATTTTCATTCTTTCACGTGGCTTTATCGCAGATGATTTTATCATTTCCTGTTGTTGCTTAGATGATAGTTTGTGGTCATTCGGCTGTTCCATAATTGTACAAATTTCAAGAGGAAGTTTGTTGCCTTTTTGACCCACTTCTATTAAAGGTAATTTACCATAATTGATCGGTCTATTGTATTCCGTTCTGAAATATTGCGCTATACTGATTTTTTTACCATTGTGATTAAATTCAAAATTTTCAGCAGTATCTTTTACGATTCTCTTAACAACTTGCTTTCTTTTAAAATTCAAATGATTAGTTGTAATTTTTAGCCCTTTCATTACATTACTAAATTGCTTAAGCTGGTAAAAATTCAATTGAGTTGGTATTTGAGGAAGATTCAACGTTGATTTTAGCAGCTCTAAGACTGACTGCTCTCTATAAAAAGCTTTGAATGATAAATCTAAGTTTAAAGTAATTTTCCAGCATGGTCTAAAGCTAGCCTGATAGCCTTTCCACACATCTAGCCCACCTGAAATCTGAGTTTTTTCCGAATTTGGATCAAACAAATGTCTGTTAGAATATANGCATGGTCTAAAGCTAGCCTGATAGCCTTTCCACACATCTAGCCCACCTGAAATCTGAGCTTTATCAGAATTTGGATCGAACAAATGTCTGTTGGAGTATATGGATTGCTTCCATAGTTTATTCTTCAAGGCGGTATCAAGAACTCGAAGAGCGTCATAAATTTGAAAATTTGCTTGATTAAATTGAATGGATTTTTTAAATTCCATATCAATCATTTCAGCATATTTCATTTTTAGAGTAAAATTTCGCAATTTTCCATCATTTTCTTTAATGCTGACTTTAGCTTGATAAGCAGCATGTTGCAGTTCAGCTGCTGTATAAAAATTTTTATTGCCATCATAAACTGGCAAGAGCTGCCTATTATTAGAGTTAAACAACCCAGTATTTTCCGCAACAAATTCTTTAAAAATTTGCCACTTTAAATGCTTTGGAAGAATTGAAGATTTTCCTTCTGACTGGATCTCAACATCATATTGAAATGCCTTCTTAATTGAACCTTTAAATTGAACTTCAAAATGATTTACATAGAGACAAACTTTCTGTCCTAATGCTCCGCCTTTATCTGGTCTTGGCTTCAAATCCTTATATTTTTCTGAATTTTCAACTCTAAACATGCAATATGATAGTGTAAAAAAATAGTTACTCGTCATTAATCGGAGCTATATGATTATATGACAATGCTCATGCGCCATCTCTGCAGTGTCAAATTTGATTTTAGTTTTCATTAATCAAATTATTATTTTTTCAACTATCGGTTAGGATATATTTCGATTAATCAGTTAATATGTCATTTCAAAGCATTTCAGATAATTGGAAATAAAAGTAGTCTATGTACATATGTATATATATGTAATATAGACTACTTTTGTAATATATAGAATATTACAAGTTATGTTCTTGAAATATATTGAAAATATACACATAAACGAAGAAAGTTAAACATGAAAATGGAATATATATAATATGCTTAATTTTTCACATTTTTGTGTTCTAGAGTAGTTCTTTCCAAGAATTTGGTGAGACTCTAATAGGAACCCAACTATTTTATTTTTAAATATTCTAAATATTTCGTAATATGTAACATGAATTGCAATAATTGGTAAGTAGATGAACAAAGTTAACTCATCAAAGGAGAAATCATTCACTGGTAAAATTTGTAGTCAACAACGTTCATCTAGAATACAGAAGGAACGGATGAAAATTGTATTGTAGAATATAAACCTTCTAGTTGCTTGAGAGTCGATAAAATGAAAGATATTTATATTCACATTACTAGCTCTTCCTACGCTGACTTAAATTTTATTAATTTAATGATTTAACCAGATGTTAACTAAAATATATTACCTGGAAGTTTGAAAGACATCTTTTATCATTGAAGTACACGGAGAACTGTCTGTAGATTGAGAAGGAATATCTAACATTGTATGTGTGTTTGCAGTCTTTGGCTCATTTTGATTTGTAGGCGTTGTAACCGAACCTTTCCATGCGCCTCGAACTTTCTCATTTGCTCGTTGAGCTGTGAACTTGGTTACAGCATCTCCTGAGCTTGATGCATTATTGTAGCCAGAAAATTGATTATTTCCACCTTTGTTGATAACTTGAACATTTGCAGAATTTCGCTGTTCTTTCCGAAAATTTCCATTAAGGATTTGGTTCTGCGTTTTGTGGATTTCGACATCTTCGATTTCCAAAAAACCGTTAGTATTTGAACCGTTCACTGCATAGGTTGTTCCTGGATGCTTTTCAGTATGACTTTGCTGGTTTCCCCAAGCAGTTTTTATTGGCATTTGGAAGCCAGCCTCATCAAGATGAACATTTCCTTGAATTGGGTGAGAATGACCGCTTAACGTTTCGATGGATTGTTTTCCTATTGTAGCACTTCTACTATTTTCCTCCTTGCTTAAAGGAGGTTCCGGAAGTTTTTTCTTGTTTCTTCTATTTCGATTTTTAGGCATATTTCCGATCTAAATAAGTAAGTATCGTTAAGAATTCAAATTAGTTTGCCCAAAAATTTTTATACATGTACATTGCAACCTAAGTATTGAAAATTTGTTATTACAAGCAGCTTAAAGCAGAAATGTCTGGTCATAATTGTTTATGGTTTTTATTAAATTTTGCCAAAATTTTATGATGCAATTTATAATTTACATAAAGTGTAAGTTAAAATTTCAGACATTCTTAATATAAAAATGGCACCTTTCATTATTATAATGGCATAATCATTGTATTCATCCCCATTATCTTTAGTTTGAATGGAATTATGAAATGCTATCAGCCATTTAGTGAATCATAACATTACAAGAACAAGAAAGGATAAAAATATTATCCGTTCACAGTAACCATAGAAAAATCGTAAATCATTTTGCTGAACAGGCTCCGTTTACATGCTGTGTTAACATAAAGTTGGCCAATTTCCATAAAAGAATATTTTAATTAGTAATGCAAGCAGACATTTGTACATTTGAAAAATCCTTGGCTGGCTTAAAATAAGTACACGAGGGGCGGATGTAGAAATTTCTGATGGGGAGGTACTGAGGCTTTTAAACTCGATTTTTCCATAGTAATTTTCATTCTAATTTTGATTAAGTTTTGAATACTCATAAATTTCTTTACATCTTATCATAAGAAATTGAAAGTTCTTGCTGATGTTCTAGTCGAACATTCTACTATGGGTTTTTAATTAATATTTATATATTTGTGCTAAAATTATGCATTATTAACAAAATAGAATATTTAATGGAGATACAGTATTACAGACATATTTTAGTTTAGCAAGTAGATATAATAGCAAATATTAATTCAAATTGCTCCCAGTTCAGTTTGAAATTTAAAAATTAGTTCTGGTTTCATAGTGATGGGTCTGGCATCAGGACCAGTAGCTGCCAATAATTTCCTCATGACTCTATTAGTTTTTGAAATTTGTCAAGAAAAGGAAAGATTTCTACATAGACTGTTAGTTTTCTGAGTTACTTTTAATTTGCATTGGTGGTTGGTCAATCTTTAGCATTAATTTTTTCTGTAATATAGTAATTACAATTTCAATTTGTGGATAATACAAAAAGAGGTTTTGAAATGGAGGTATCATATCAATAAATTTGAANTTTTGCCAAAATTTTATGATAAAAATTTATTATTTACATAGAGTGTAATTTAAAATTTCAGACACTCTTAATATAAAAATTGCACTTTTCATTATTATAATGGCATAATCATTGTATTCATCTCTATTATCCTTAGTTTGAATGGAATTATGAAATGCTATCAGCCATTTAGTGAATCATAACATTACAAGAACAAGAAAGGATAAAAATATTATCCGTTCACAGTAACCATAGAAAAATCGTAAATCATTTTGCTGAACAGGCTCCGTTTACATGCTGTGTTAACATAAAGTTGGCCAATTTCCATAAAAGAATATTTTAATTAGTAATGCAAGCAGACATTTGTACATTTGAAAAATCCTTGGCTGGCTTAAAATAAGTACACGAGGGGCGGATGTAGAAATTTCTGATGGGGAGGTACTGAGGCTTTTAAACTCGATTTTTCCATAGTAATTTTCATTCTAATTTTGATTAAGTTTTGAATACTCATAAATTTCTTTACATCTTATCATAAGAAATTGAAAGTTCTTGCTGATGTTCTAGTCGAACATTCTACTATGGGTTTTTAATTAATATTTATATATTTGTGCTAAAATTATGCATTATTAACAAAATAGAATATTTAATGGAGATACAGTATTACAGACATATTTTAGTTTAGCAAGTAGATATAATAGCAAATATTAATTCAAATTGCTCCCAGTTCAGTTTGAAATTTAAAAATTAGTTCTGGTTTCATAGTGATGGGTCTGGCATCAGGACCAGTAGCTGCCAATAATTTCCTCATGACTCTATTAGTTTTTGAAATTTGTCAAGAAAAGGAAAGATTTCTACATAGACTGTTAGTTTTCTGAGTTACTTTTAATTTGCATTGGTGGTTGGTCAATCTTTAGCATTAATTTTTTCTGTAATATAGTAATTACAATTTCAATTTGTGGATAATACAAAAAGAGGTTTTGAAATGGAGGTATCATATCAATAAATTTGAAACTCGCAATTCTTAGCAAATCAGTAATTTGAGAATTGAAGGAGGGATTTTAGAAGCCCCCTTTCCTAGATCCACCAGTTCTCAGTATCTGAATTAAAAATTTATAGTATTTTTAAAACATACGAATTTTTCATTAAGAATGCTGATATACTTCTACGTGCTCATCTTAGCAATAATGATAACTAAGGCAACCCACGCCATTGCGGTTGGATGATGTTTGATAACTGTTGAGATGTAGTGTGATTGAATCTTGATGATTCTACAGGGCCTCTAACAAATACATTGGGTTTACAGAGCATCTGAAATATACTTAGCAGTTTAAATTGAACCAGTGTGCAGATTTTCTTAATTCATGCAAAGGGTCAGTTTCATTGAGCACTTTGATTGTGGACAATATAGTATTTGAGAAATATCCAAATTGTGCTGACTTCATTAGGTGCTGATAGCCAGCGACAAACATCTGGGGATTAAAATAACTAATATGTAGGAAACTATGTTTTTTCTAGGATTTTTGTTTAGCTTTTATTCAGTTATTTTTGCAAAAAAATGGGAAAGCTTTTTTATTTTTCATAAGATAGAAGGACCAATATTTTTTAGGTAGAGACTTGTAGTTTTTAGAGAAAAATGGGGAGACAACCCTCTTAGTCTACATTCTCCAACAAATATGTCATAATTAACATCTGCACTGAAACTGTGTGCAGATTTTTGTATAATGTGGAAGCAGTTCTTTCAACTGCCCTTATACTTTATAAGATACAAAATTTGGTGGATTGTAGATGAAAGGCCTAATATTGGAATGTTCTTAAGAATGTGTAATATTATTTGAAAAAAAGTTGGAAAGTCAGACAAAGATTTGACAAATGTTTGCAAGGTTTGTTAAATTTTAGGGAAACTTGCAAGATATTTTAATAATTTGCCAAATATTGTACAAATATTTTCCAAACCTTTGAATTGTTTTGCAAATAAAATACAAAAATTTGGCACTAATTTGGAATTTTTATCAAGGTTGCAAAAATTAACTTCCGTTTTGCTCCTGAGGGGAAGAGGACTGCAGCCCCATAGTCTCCCTTAAATTCGCCACTGAAGTACACCAATATACACCAACTTAAGTGGTGGGGTAATATAATGGTATCAAGCTAATATGTAAAATTTTTTATTTTGAAATTCAGCAAATTGTCTAATTTCATACAATTTAGGAAGTTTTAAACCAGAGTAACCTACTAATTTACTTTTACGGGACACTCGGTCAGTTCCAATTTTGATTCCAACCGGTGTTTCATCTAGATTTCTATGCCTATAGAGGGATTGTCTTCCAAGGGGTTAACAAATAACAAAAAAGGGTTATTCGTAATTATATTATTACAGTAAAAGTAAGTATCCGCTTTTGTATAAAATTCCATCTGATAGAATGAAATGATGCAGTCATGGAGGCCTCAAAAGCATATTCATTGAAACGTCCATTGATACAATTTAGAAACCATAAATTGACTTCTATTGAATACGATATTTTGTATATTTTATACAGGATTTATAATGTTGGATTTTGCTATGAATATGGGAATTACAATTAATAAGAGAAAAAATTTAATAGCAACATATCAAAAATGTATGTAATATAACTCCAAATCTGTCTGTAATTTAGATCACTTATATAGACCAAGATATATCGTATTTTCAGAATATCAGAAAATAACTTTATATTACGTTCCGGTTAAATGGACATAGAAGATCACACCAAAATTATGTATTTAAGTATAAGGGGATAACTCGCATTTATTTATATAATATTCTTATAGAAATCCATTGCTAAGCATAAAATGCTTTAAAAAAAGTTCAGTGATCTATTTTTTATGCTTCATATTGCATACGTCAATAGAAAACGTAAATTGGAATGAGGAAACATTTTCTAAAATTACTTTAAGTACAAATGTAATTCATTAGAAAATTTTTGTGAAATATAAAAGCTTTTAGTTTTGAATTTTCATAAAACTTTCCTGTAATGAAATGCAGTCTAAATTTAGAACATTCGTAAACGCAAATGTACTCTTCAAATTCTATGAAAAATTTCGTAAATTCATTATTTGCAGTTGCCATTTGTATGAAAAATTTATTTTACTTTTAAAAAATTCTCTAGCAAGCAACCATTATTAAAAATATTCAATTAAAAAGTTGAAAATGCATGTGGTTTTAAAATCTAAGGTTGACACTGACAATCACGAACAAAGTGGCAAATTTTATGATGGTTGAACACTATCAGCCCTAACTAAAAAATAATCGACCCATGAGCTCATCCGTGCAGCATATATTTAAATTTTGATGTGACGTACACTTGCAATTTTTTATAAAAGCCACAATTATAAATGAAGTACAACAAATATTGCGCCAAAAAAATTAAAAAATTCCTGAATTTTTAGAAAAATTCTTTTAGTGTTTTCAATCTTGAAAAAAAAAATTCTCCAGACTGCAGGTCTTTTTAGTTTGCGTTGATCTGTTTGCTACCTTCATTTGCTTTTTATCATAAAAAAGGTACATTGAAAAAATAAAAGAAGCATTGTCTTGCAAATAGTTAAACATTCCTAAACTTTAGAGAGGAACTATCCCCCTAAACTCTCTGGATGAACCCCTGGTTCCAACCACATTTTATATATAATTGGGATGATTGATTATCGTGATACTTTAAAATATCTCTTTCCAAACATCGTGCACATTGTTAATCTAATAATATCTGTATATATTTCTTATAATTGTTCTGAAAGATTTCAAATTTTTCACTAAAACTTCGAAGCTAACCAACTAAGAAATAAGTTAATTTCAATATGGAACATATGTCATCTCTTGTAAATATCTCCAAATGTTTAGTTGAATAATCGTAATCAGAAACATGGATTTTTTGCCATTCCACTACTTTCGTACACTTTTTATAAATTGGATTAAAAATATATTGCAAAATGTGTTTATGAACTATAAATATATTTCATATTACCAAAATAATGAAATTTCTTTACTGACTATTTAGCAGGCGTCTATTAAAATAATAGCTTTGATTCAAAATCGCTCTTTTCAAATATAATTTGTATACTAAAAATTTTCCAAGACACTTACATTTTGATTTGAGTATAAATGAATTCACTTAACTCAATTTGTTTATATACAAAACATTGCGCAACAGAAGAATTCCATAAGAGTTTTCAGAAAACTAACATCCCAATACAAACAATCTAATCGAAGGGACATATTGATAGAATGGCAATGGGATCAGACTTAAGACCTACAATGGCCGCGTTTACAATGGATATCATTGAAAGCAATTTTGAAAATGCAGCAGTAAAAAACCAGAATTTTATGTAAAACAAGCGGATGATATATTTTCAATTTTTGAATTTTTAAATTCCTAAATATATCAGAGACCAAATTTACAATGGAAGCTGAAGTCAACAACACAATAAGTTTTCTTGATGTGTACATGCATAATTTTAACAACTATCATGAAACCAATTGGCATATCAAATCAACAATAAAAGCATAATGTAATTATGGTAAACTAACACCATCAAATTATAAACATTTAATAGATGAAGCTGAAGAAATCTTTCATACATTAGAAAAAATTGTTATTCAATCATCATAATCCATCAGTTCTCGAATGACATCTTTTACATAATAATCAAACTAAACACCAAATAAAAAATGCTAAGATTGGAAACTAAGATTTGTGTATATTTGAAGCTTACTTATTACAGTAACCATGTCATTAAAGTAAAGAAAAACGTTATAATACTGAACACGGAACTAAAACATACAAAGATAACTCCAACTTTTACATAATTCAAGACATCTAACATCATTAAAAAAAAGACCCAGTTCCGAAAAATTTAGCTTCTTCCTTAACACTAGAAAGTCCGAGCGGTCAAATTGGCCATCTTCAAAAGGAATGTTGATAAATAGACCAATTGTGCAGAAGTTCAGATTTTTGCCTCAACTTACTCGTGGACTATGAATTATGGTGAAAAGTCTGTAATGGTATGGGGTGCAGTATGGAAGTGTGGCCTTCGCAAGATTGTTTACATCACTGGTACTCTCGTAAGCTCTTAATATGCTTGGATTCTAGAAAAGGAATTCTTGGCACTCATTACAAGTTATCAATATATCGGCAGGATGGTGCTGCATGTGATACCTCAATAGAAATGAAAAATTTCCACCACAATAATGGGGTTGCTATTCTTGCTGACTGGCCTGGCCAATCCCAAACCTTAACATTATCGAAAATATGCGGAAAGAGGTCAAATATCGAATTGGACAGCATATTCTTCAAACTGAAGACGAGCTGTAGAGCGCAATAAAGAAAAAATTTTATGAATTCCCAACAACTTTATTGAATGACTTTTTGCTTCAATCACTGATCGCCTTGAAGCTGTTTTCGCTCAAAGGGTATTAAATATACAGATTTTCCCTTCTCATTCAAAGTAACAATTAGTTATAATTTTACGCACACTCTATCCACGGAATTATCATTATTTATTCAAAATAACAAGGTGGCGAATACATATTTCCAGGACTGTATAACAGGGATTATGAAGTCAAACGTTGGTTAGTACTTTCTTGTATCATATCTAAAATTGGTAAATGTACCATAGTATTTCTTCATTAACATTTCTATACAAATTATGTTTTAGCTAGCGTTTACCTCAATAAAAAGCTAATAAACGGCGTACATGTAGCTAGCTTCTGCTAGCAAATCACCATTGTTTTAAACTATATTTATAGAAAATACCAGTGATAATGTACACATGAATATGAAATGGTATTTATGGTTACTACTTAAGCCTTAAAGAATAATAAATTTATACAAATTATCAAAACAAATTTTTACGCTACATAGCCAGCGTTTTGCTAAAGTTGCGCTAGCGCATTTTCCAGGGAGTCAGTGAATTTTCATCTACCCACCCTAAAGCAACTCATATGCATAGCTACAGTTTAATTCATATGCAGTAATAAAGTAAATTAAAATATGTTATATAGAAATGTATATGTAATTTAAAAACAGGAACATATTGGCTATTCATAGTTTACAGAAATAAATTATAGAACAACCCCAACCTCTACACTGATTGATATAAGAATTATAGAAGTAGAACAAAAATCTTGCAAAGCATTCAAATTGAGAAGACATGGCCTAATAAATATTTAGTAGGTCATGGGGATTCGAAATATTGAATTTTATATTGTTTCATAAACAATTACATTTTAGTGTCTAGTATTTACAATAATAATTATCAATTTACTTCAAACAAACACTATACTTTCTTGCTATTATGTAGACAATGATCAAGTCAAATTACACAATTGAATTACTATAAACTGCCACGAATATTTATTGTCTATTCCGCTAAGACGTGCTGCGGAAATTTTGTAAAATTGCGCAATTTAAGAATTATTCTTTTCTTCAAATTGCTTTTTAAAAATTTGTAAAATTTAAATAGCTAAGGTAACTAAGGAATTTGTCAACGTCATCAAGCATTATTCACACTTGGGTGACTTAAAAATATTTTGATTTCTGGATTCTGTTGATTGAAGTCTGTACCATTTAATGGTAGACATTCATCTTATACCCACCGGTTCGAAAACCCCCAAATTAGAAAGTACTACTTCAAATCAAAATAATTGATAAAATAAATATCTTAAAAGCTTTAATTTTCAGTTAAATAATAAAGGAATTTGTCTAATGAATTTATTAAATTACTACAGTATACTAAAGATTGCGCAATATGAGAATTCTTTCAGTAAATGTGAGAACAGTTCCCTAATAATGATGACATCTCAGAAGTGTTTCACATAAGGGTTAAGTAAAAAATACTGCGCCTTTAGTTACATAATCATGATCTAATTTTTAGTACAGGTTATTGCCAACGGAAAATACATCAAACATAATTAAAATTTCGTTAATTAATTTGTTTACAGCTTCTAACAATTCCAAAAAGAAGAGAAATATTAGATACACAGATATACGCCTGAAAAAAATCAATATGTCCTGTAAAATTATGAAGCACAAATTTTCACTAAATTAAATTATACGCCTTCCATATGATAATATAGATCTTAATTTATTTAATGCATTGCATTAAAAACCGTACGAAGATTTTTTTAGTTGTTATTGTTTAAAATAAAACTTATTTAAATTGAAGACAACAGTTGGACTTGAAACCTATTACAAACAATTCAGATGAATATGAAAATTTGCTCTATTTATGATAATTAGTCCATTCGCAAAAATTTTAGCTTAATTTAGCTATAATTTCAATTATCCCGTTATAAATTTGGCGTTATTGTACTTTAGGGGACCCAGTTTGAGTGACGTCATAAAATGGGTATTAAACTCTAACCTTAACCCTAACCCTACTCCCCAACCAATGCAATTATATTGCATTTCATCTTGTTGATTAATTTTTTTCAAAATTTTTTAGTTTTGGGGTAGGGATTGGGGTTACGGTTAGAGTTTTATACCCATTTTATGACGTCACTCAAACTGGGTCCCCTAAAGTACAATAACGCCATAAATTTTATAGGGGTACAAAAAATAACGTTGGCCTGCGTTAGCAAATAAAAAACGAACCTTTCAATTGCTTAGTTCAGCAAAGACTACTTAAACTTTCTTAGAAAGTGATGTCATCTTGCACAAATTAGAGAATTGATAATTAGTTTTGTTCTGCTCTGATGAAATTTGCCACTAGAGGGCTACATACATCAACAAGCAACTGAAATTATGAAGTATTGCGCAACTCGAGAATTTCGTTTGTTTTGTTAAAACACTATTGAAATGGTAGTAAAGCATTATTAACATCCGTGATTTTTTGAGATATTGATTAGATATTATTGCATATATGCTCATTTAAATGTATAAGTTTTAAGAGGTTCAATAATGTTAACAACTAAAATAGTTTCTTTTTATCAAACATATTTCAGTCATTGTCTTTGCGATAACAAAATTTCCTTAACTCATTGTAATTGGGAGCAACGAGTGGCTAATTCATTTCTAATTAACACGTTAGTTCACAACAAAATATTCATCTTAAAGCGTTACTTCACAGAATATTTTAGAGTATTCTTTTTGGACCACTTCCTCAGCAGCAATTAACTGAGAGTTCTTTTAAAAGTTTACTTTGTTAAATGGAAATCAATTGAAAGCTTTTGCTAGAAAATTTATAGCAGAACAAGAAATGCAACAGCTAAATATCTGATTAATTGTTGCACATTTACTATGCAGTTAACGAGGCATATCAAAATGGTGATAAAGATCCTTAGTACATAAGCAATTGGCAAAAGACATTACATTATAATATTCTTCATATACATTCTTAAATTAATCTCTTAGTCTGGGCTGGGTCAAACCCAGCTTTGCATTCAGTAAATACGCCCGCGTACTCCAATATAATTTCGGATCCTTATAGCAGCCAGCAGGCGCTCTCTTATTTACCACCGTTGGTAGCCTTGGTTGGCCCAAAGCCGGAGAGGCGCAACCTTCTCAACTGAAGTTCAGGCTTCGGCTTCACTATGTTGATCAGACTCAAAACAGATCAGCACTCTAC
This sequence comes from Hofstenia miamia, assembly GCA_900660155.1. Classification (NCBI taxonomy): domain Eukaryota; kingdom Metazoa; phylum Xenacoelomorpha; order Acoela; family Hofsteniidae; genus Hofstenia; species Hofstenia miamia. The sequence goes on from CABFPE010000494.1 coordinate 311,008, forward strand.
ATGCTAGGGGTCGCCAGTGGTTTCTCACGATTAAACCGGACTGGTACACTTCAGGGGTATGGTCCGGACCCGGATCGTGGTTTAACCTACTGAGTTAGTCTATCGACTTCTTCAGTAACATCAAAGAAATAGTGGCAATTATTTATACACTTGAGTTTTTGATACATTATGGGAAAATTTGACTTTGCTGAATAATGTGCAATAAACCAGGTGGTGTTCACTTGGTTTTGGTAAAAAATTTGCCAAAGAACAAGACCCCTTTGTTGTACTTTTGTCGTGATTTCATAGAAGTGCAAGTTGATTGAAAATCTGGGGATGCATTGTGTTGCCACGCTGTGCAAAAATATACTTCGAAGTTGTACCATAAAAGATCAAAATCAATTGAAAAACAAGCAAGAGAAGCTTATGAATGTTGGGTTGAGAAAAATACTGGAGCAATTGTTGATAGCTGGCTAGGTAATTTGCTGATTGTGCTGTTGTCTGTTGTCTATGTATGCAAGTTGTTATGCAATAAGAAAGTAAAACAATTTGACTTCACGACAAAGAGAAAAATCAATGCTCAATGTCCAAATATTGTATTTGAAAACAACATGAATATGTTGTAGGGGTGTTGTAAAGCAATGTGATATGCTTATGCCTCTCTTCGCTGTGGCTATAAAAGAGAATATTATCGTCAAATTAAATGACTAACTTCTAAAACTATTTGGAGGATGTTGCTGTTACTTGTTTGTATATTTCTGATTTATTCGTTAGGATTATTAATACAGCCTTGATCATAAAGGTTCCACAACTATACAAAAACGCATAGTAGTTAAGATTTTCGGTTCATTACAAACAAAATGTGGACATTACAACATTATAAGTCAACAAGCCAGTTAGAAGAGTGTCTTTAGTATTTAGTTGGGTAGTCATGGTCCTTGATAACTTTTTTAACTCAGTTAGGCAATGAATTGAACATCTGAAATTTTGAAATATTCTGATTCAATAACTTTCCACAATTCTTCTAAATTTCAAATCTGGTGTTCTCCAATGCTTTGTTTCAGGACCTCCCATAAATTCTCTATAATATTCAGGTAAGGGGACATTGCTGGCCAATTTTAAAGAAGAGCTATCCCCTCAAGTTCCATGAATACTTTTACTTCAGAAGAAGTATGACAAGTTGCATTGTCTTGTTGCAGGATTTGATCATCCTGCATTAGAGGCAATACTTTTTGTCGCGAAACATCAATATATTTCGGACCATTCATTGTTCCATCAATTTTTTCAAGTGTTCTGAGACCATTATGCCAAATTGCTCCAAAAACCATAATGGATTTTTGTTTTGAGGGTTCCCTCTGGCACAGGAATTTGGCACCTTTTGGACTTCGAACAAAGTGGACATGACCGTTTTTGAGCTGTACACCACATTCATAACTGAATATGACCTTTTGCCAGTCAGCAATCGTGTTGTTTTTTTAGGCTTTTCCAAAATTTCAATCTTGCTGTCATTTTGTCAGAGTCGGTTTTCTAGAGCCCCTACGCCCGAATAATCCATATTTTCGTAGTATCCAATGAATGCTGGAATCGCGGTATTTTTGCCCGTCAGCCCAGTATCGTTTTAGTTGTTTAATTGTGAGTTTTGGGCAAATAGTTGAAAGCCTTCTTACTGTTTGTTGAGATTTTTCTGTCGACTTTGAGGTCCTGCCAGGCGGTAATTTTTGCTCTATTCTGCCATCTTTTTTGTATACCGATATAACCGAGTGTACTGTATTTCTTGACATTTGCAACTGTTCCGAAATATTCATCTCTGGCAGTTTTTCGAGAAATTTCGAGATGACCAAATTTCGCAATTTCGAGCTGTGCGTTTTTCCAAGCATGCTTTCACAAATATCAGAAATATTGAATTTAATTTAAGTTAGAGCAAAAGGCAATGACATCTTCTTCCAAATTTTGTGCTTTGGTTTTGACAGATATCTAATTACAGTTGTCAAAATGAGCTTTGAACTCAACGTATGAAAATCGCGTGATTGTTTAACATTTATGATCAAGGCTGTAGTTGATAGTTTCTACTCTTTACTTCACTTGTGTACGGATTTATCATTTATGATACATAACAAAATATGGTATGATAGTATTTCGTCAAAACAAAATTAGACTTTATATGCATAAATAACGATAAATGAGGCAAACTAGGTGCACAAAAATATAAATATAAGCCAAATTATCTTGCCGGACTGAATGGGTTAAAAGTTGGGGGGATGAGGCTTATTACGTTCGGGGCTAAAGTACTTTTTAGAATGCGCAAACATCCAAAATAAAATAAAATACAATAAAACACTAGGAAATATCCATTACTTGTTATTAGGTTGGAGATTGATAAAATTAGTGTGGCATGGCTGATGCGGGGAAAGTAACCTTCAAAGTTTGGGGTGCAGTTGTACATGGCGGTGGCTTATGAACGAGGATTTACAGTATATAGAATTGTAATAAGTATTTCAACTTATAGAAATCACTAACCTGCTGCATATTAAGTTGATCTTTGAGAGCGTCAGTTGGATAGTTGTTGAGGTTAGGTACTGCTTCTTTTTAAATGTAAAAAACTCATTTCCCAAGGTTTGTGCATTCATCAATTTTGATATGAATGCTTGCACAGAGAACTTTCCAATACTCGGATGTTCAAAAATTCCACCACTGAGTGATTTGTAATGAATTCAAATGCATACGATTAACTACCACTACCATCAGTGCCTTTGAAAATGCGCAGACAAACCGATTAAAATGTGAATTTTTATCAAATATCTGTTGGATACGCAGAAGAGTTGCATAGAACGCGGTAATCTTAGACTGTTTTTTCCGTACATATAGATTAATATACAATAAAAGAACTTTAATAATGGTCTCTGATTTCATTCCTTTTCTATACTCAGAAGTGAGAGCGTTTAGCTGGAAGAACTGAGCTGAACTTCTACAGAACTGAAGAACAAAACCCATACTTCTGGGCAATTTGAGACAGTTTCACAACACATCAGAATAGGTGGGCAGAAGTCCTTGATTTCTGAAATCTTTTTCACACAGACCCAATTTTGTAATCTAAAGTAAGCTCTTGGAAGGCCTACTCTTTGTAAATGGTAGTTTCTGTATCCGAAATATCATTGATTTATGGAATATGCAGAAACATGACTGTTCAGAGAGAAATTAGCTTCATCAGTCGACATAATGTTGTTAATATATAAAGAATCATTTGCAATCAAGTAATTCAATATTCAACTCTTCATAGAACTGAAGCCTACGATCATAATCGTCTTTATTAAGCTGATGAAATTGTCGGGGTCAACAAAATTTCAGTCCAATTGATTTTAGATGTCCTGAAAGCTACTTCTATGAATATGCATCTGAGCACTTAAACGACGTAGAGAAGTTGTAGATTCTTCTACTAAAGCTGCTCTTACTGTAATCTTGTTTTCATTATTGACAACAGATGCTGGACAACTGCTCCTCACTTTGTTTTTCAAACAAACAGTTTGGTCAAATTTTAACATCAGGTCTTTAACAGTATTCGCCTGTACAGTAGATTTTTGATTAAAAGTCTCTTGCAACGTGCGATACATTATTACCAGATTCATAATAACTCTTGACACTATAATCTACCAGCATTTCGAAACTATTAATAAGACAGCAACACTAACATTTTTTCATGCAGCAGGTTCTATACAATCAAATTAATAATCTCAAAATTACTTCCAATGACATTTTATATATTGAAATCCAAAAACGTACATATCAAGTAAATCATAATTCTGATTTAAAAATTTTGAAAGCCTCATTAGTTACTTCTTGGTCACCCGGTATGTTGTGTTAAGAATGCTAATATTTCTGATAGTTTATAAAAATGAGCATTCAATATATATATACGCAATAATGACAAGTAGCAACATCATAAGTCCATCTTTACATAGAAACGCTACCTAGCTTCAAAGGCCGGCCTTTCTGGGCAAGCATACAATGTCTAACAACCTCTTCTGGAAATTCTTTAATGAGATAGATAAGTTTAATATTGCTTTGGGACCTGCAAACTTCTTCCAGATTTTCTTGGCTCACCAGCCTGCTCTCTGTAGTCCAACTGCAGCGTTTGTTACAACTCCAAATGACACTTCAAGAATACTTCTAGTGGCTTATAATCAGCAGGGTTATCGTGAGATGTCCTATGGAACGTGGGATGAGATGGGACAACTAAAGCTGTCTCACTCGGCCCATGGCACCAGTCGTGGGACGAAATTTTGTCGAAATGTCCTTTCTGAGTGTATTTTTATACAGGGTTGCCTGGAAAAAACAGGCGCCTAAATCGAAACGAAGTTTACATAGACTTCTAGGTACGGCAAATTATTACAGAGAATATGTTCCTAAACTTACAACAATCACAACGCTACTATATGATACCGACAAGTATTGGATTATGGTAAACCGACAAGTATTGGATTATAGTAAACCGACGAGTACTTGATGTCGCATGTATAAATGCTTTGCACTGTGCATTAATTTTTATGATGATTTATGATAATGTTGCTACGATTTTATTCAATAAAAGCTTAATATTTGTAAGCCTTTTATACTTCAATTTTATTGAACAAAAATTTAAACTATGAAGTTCGAATTACCTGATTTTCCTGTTGCACCTACTCCAGATCAGTGGCGGTGGTGGAACCAAGTATTCATAGATATACTTGAGCTTAACGAAATCACTGAGAACAATGCCAAGTTGGTTATTCTGCGTTTGAAAGCTGGACTTTCTTATCACGCTCTGCTTCTTACATTCATTAATTTCAACGATTTTATTGCTACTTTGAGCAACCAGTTTGTAAAGCCTACCAGGGTCATTTTTGCACGGCAAAAACTTTTACACGATGTGCAGAAACCTTCAGAAACAGTTAGCGAATTTGTTCAGAGACTTCGTGTTTTGGCTCTTGACTGTGAATGTAATGACGTCAACGCTGTTGAGCATTCACAACTTCTCATTCGTGACGCACTTGTTGCGAGCATACAATCAGATCACATCCGGGCACACTTGTTGGAAGTATCAGATGATAAAGCTACTCTTGATCATTGTGTATCATTGGCGTCTGCTATTGAACTTTCAATTGGGTATTTACGGTCATTTAGTAGTTCGTCTACAAATCATTTAGATCTGTCAACTACGGAATTCTCGGTGCAGCGGTTAAAGCAAACAATCCCTCAAGAGGTCAGTCCCAATCCAAATGCTTCTCTTGTGGTAAAGCCTATCATCCGCAACGATCGATGCAATAAATGTGGAAAGAATGGGCATTGGGAACAGTGTTGCAAATCAAAGACTTCTGTCTCACATGGCTGCTTCGGAGTCTCATCTGCAAGAAGAAAGCGGAATTCCTGTGCTACTGGAGCCAACGTTTTTCACTCTGGAAATGGTACTGTACCTGTAACTTTAAATGGCCGCATCAAGGTTGAATCATTGCTAGACACTGGTTCGTCACATTCATTCCTATCCAAGGAGACAACCGCAAAAGCTGGTCTGACCATGCGGGATTGGCAAGAATCTATTAAAATGGCCGACACTTCTCCATGCAACATCGTCGGCATTTGAAATGCGAAACTCAGTCTTGGGTCATACTCATATGACAATCAGATGTTTAAAGTGAAAAACGGATTGGTGTGTCAATGCATCTTGGGAAGAGATTTTCCCGAGAGGCATAAGTCAGCTGAATTTGTCTTCAGAGGAAATAGTCCTAAATTAGAAGTAACTTGCGCCAGTTTTTCGTGTCTATCTATTGAGCCCACCAATACTATTTGAATTTACGACGCCACCAAAACCCTATTTGACGTAAGCATCCCGATGACGAATTTTTTATCAAACATGAAATCACTATATTGCTCAAGCTGGGAATAGTCGAGATATCAATTTCGCATTGGCAGGCACAATTCTGGTTGTTAAAGGCAAAAAGAAACGGATGGTAGTTGATTACAGTCAGACAATTAATTGCTACACACCAGTAGATGCCTACCCGTTTCCAAAGATAGACGTCCTTTTGGAAAAAGTGAGTTCTAATAGATTTTTTTCGAAAGTCGACATGAGATCAGCGTACCATCAAGTGCCGTTGAGCAAAGCTGATAGCCCATTTACCGCATTTGAAGCTGCAGGACGTTTATACCAATTCAAACATTTGCCATATGTTAACCAATGCTGTTGCGGCTTTTCAAAGCGTCATAGACAATTTCATAGCCAACAACAACCTTCAATGCATGCACACATATTTGGATGAGGTGATTATTGGTGGTCGAGATCAAGAAGAGCACGATTTTAACCAACGTACATTTCTTGCTGCTGCAAAGAAATACAATTTGGAGATCAATCTAGAGAAGTCAGAATTTTCTGTTTCTAAAATTAATTATATTGGTCATGTCATCACAGAATCGCATAAAGGCTTTAGTTGAGCTCCATGTACCAAAAACAATATCACAGTTAAAAAGATTAGTTGGCTTGTGGCCTAAACTCGAAACGGGTGAAGAATTATGCCATTAAAATTAGGCCCATTTTAGAAGCAGCACACAATAAAGAATTGCCGTTACTTACCTAATGGTGCATTACAAGTAATAAACGCCATGACTAAAGAAATCTCCCAATCTGTGTTGGCTACACCAAATGATCAATTGGGTCCACTTTGCGTTGAAACAGATGCATCTGGTGCCGCGATAGGCGTAACCTTGCAACAAAATGGGAGGACATTCGCTTATTTTTCTAGAACATTATCAGTAACTGAACGTCGAATGTCCACTGTTGAGCGCGAAGCAATGGCTATTGTGGAATCATTTCGGAAATGGCGTTATTATCTCCTGACATTTCCAGTAATCGTCAAGACCGACCAACAGACAGCTAGTTATATTTTTTCTCATAACAAGTCGCGGATTAAAAATGATAAGCTGATCTGCTGGCGAGCTGAACTCTCAGAGTACCACTGTTACCAGTTGTTTGTCACAAATTTTTGCATTGTTTGGAACTCCTTCATTTATCCATAACGATCGTGGAAGTGCGTTGACTTCTGAACACTACAAGGAATTTCTGGTCTCCCGAGGAATTGCCAGTTCAAGAACGTGTCCTTATAACCCGCAGTGTAATGGGCAAAATGAAAGATATAACGGTGTTATTAGGAAAGGTATCTTAACAATAATACATTACCGCAATTTATCTCAATCTGACTGGGAGCAGACATTACCACAAGTACTAGCAGCTCTTCATTTCTTAATTTGCACAACAACTGGCGAGACTCCACATAGCCGTTATTTTAAATTTCAACAAAAAGGTACCCAAGGATTCTCTCTCCCTTATTGGCTAACTTCTGACAATGAAGCGTTGCTGAAACGTCATGTTCGGTGCAAGAGCGATCTTATTGGTGATCCAGTTGAGATTCTCGATGTAATTTCACCACATTTTGCAAGGATTCGGACTGCAGGAGGCAGAATTGATACTGTTTCAAACACCTCATTGGCTCCACTTTTGCCATCTGAAACAGAAACTGTCCACGAATGCACAACAATTGCAATACCGGAAAAATCTAATTCTCCTGACAAACCAAATCCTCCTAATGGGTTTTTTGCTGAAGATTATGCCGAGTCGTCCAAGCCAATGACAGTTGTCCGGGATTTTGCTGATGTAGACCAGAGTGCTAACCCAGACATTCTCACTAGCAATGACACTTTGGAATCTCCCAAATATTCCAAAGATGCTTTGCAGTCAGAGTTGTTTCACCCACGTTGATCATCCCAAATTTCTAAGCCGCCTAATCACCTGGAAATGTTAACGTCAGGATACTATCACCTGCAGGATTGGAAAAAAAAGATGGGAAGAATGATATGAACAATTACTAGGCTAATTGATTACGTTTACCAGTTTATCATATGGTAAACCAACGAGTACTTTATGTCGCATGTATGAAAGCTTTGTACTGTGCATTAATGTTTATGATGATTTATGATAATGTTGCTACGTTTTTATTCAATAAAAGCTTAATATTTCTAAGCCTTTTATACTTCACTATACAACTTACTATCAGATTCATAGGAATGGACATTGACCCAGGAACATCAATCTATATTTGAGTCTATAAAAAAGCTATTGAAACCGTTGCTTTGAATGCCCCACATTCTGAAATCCCTCTCATGCTTGAAGCAGACGCCTCAGATGGAGAAGTCTCCAATGCGCTTTCACATGCAGGTCGGCCGATTTATTTTGTTTGCAAATCTCCTATCGTTTTTAGTGTAAAAAAACTTCGCCAATTCCTGATATACCAACAGTTTATCATCATAACAGACAACAAGCCTGTAGTGGACACTTTGCAGCAAGGCGAGCCCTCTGCCAAATTACTACGTTGGCGCCTTGAGTTACTAGAGTTCAATTTCTCAATAAAGTTTCGTCAAGAGAAAGATAATGTAGTATCGGATGCGTTAACACGGGTTAACTGGGAAAAACCCATACTGGATCGGATTTCACTTGTTGTCTTAAAAATAGGTCCAATATTGCAAAATGGAAAGTCTATGTAATTGCAGAAGCTCACGGGGCTCATCAAGGAAGTGACGCGACTGTACTAAATTTAAAACGCCGCAAAATATCATGGCCTAAACTGAGAATCGATGTCATGCGATTTATTAACACCTGTCAAACTTGCGCAAGATCAAAGCCTAAATGAACGAACCACTTCCTTCACATACACCACATACACCGCCCATTTGAACTTGTTGCTCTTTGATTTCATTGGTCTTCGAATTAGCAACCCATACCAGGAGATCGCATATTAGTCAAGAGTCCCTGCTGCACAAATGATGGATATTTACCAACAAAGAAAGAACATGTCATTGTTGACATTGTTTCGCCACAATTAGAAAAATTGGAAGACAACATAACGGAACAGGACAAAAAACCGATTCAAGTAGAAGTCGGTGGGCGAAAATTAGCAAATCGAATTCAGTGGACGCCGGTTTGACAATGCAAAACGCAACGGCTGTTGAAACAGACGAGTGGCGGAAATAACCAATCGATCTGTTTGTTCATGCTGTCCTACAATTCGATATGGAAATTATGTAACTCATTGACTGTAGATAGTATTTCGCTTCCAAGTTTAAAAGGGAAAATTTTTACAGTTTAGTATTAAATATCCATTGTAAATAATGCACGATGAATTAAATAAACGAGTACCAGTTACTTTCACAGGCAAATTGGCGTCAGTGTACCGCCTGTAAGCGGTTACACAAACAGGTTGTTCAACTGTTCTCTTAAGGCTGTTCTAGCTGCACTGCGGGCCAAAAGTGTTTGCAAGAGAGTGTTTGCCCAATATTTTTCTAAATTACTAGTAATATGTTAAATATAATGGTTCTTCATATATGATAAACAATTACAGGTCATTATTAGGTACTTTGAATATAAAAAATTTCATTAATTTTCGTTTGTTTCAGATTTTTACATTTTAAGGTGAGCCCTAAGTGTTTGCAAATTATTAAAAAATAACAATTATGGCCAAAGGACAGATGCTAACGGCAAAAGAAAGACAAGAAATTGTTACACTTCTTGCAGATAACAAGTCTACATTGGAAATTTCAAAAATTCTCAAACNCGATTCAACAAACGTCAGCTCAAATATCACACGAAGTGCTCCAAAGGTTAACTTCTTCAGTAGATGGAAGACTGGTAGAGCTGCTGAAAAATGGAGGAAATCAGATTTCATGTTAAATATTAATGAAATATAATTTTTTTCAAGTTCACGCGCAAATTTCGTTAATATGTTACTTTTTTGTTAAATTATGGTATAAGTTTTATGTTTCAAGGGTTAATTTTGGTTTAAATAAACTTTTCCAAACTTTTTTGGCCCACTTATATTTTAAGAAAATGTAAAAAATGTGATATTTCTTGACATTAAATGCCAAATATTATATAGAGTGCTCATAACCTTATTTTATATTTTTTTGGCAATAAATTAACCACCAACATTTAATTTATGAGAAAATAAAATGGCATTACAGCTATTTTTTATATTTGCAAACATTTTTGGCCAGCATTGTATAACAAAATAAACACGGACTTAAAATATATTTGTTTTTTCAAATGCGAATAGAAAATTTTAAGTGCTTCAACACTTTTGAGTTTAAAAATGGACATAGATGATATACCGGGGAGCAGGTTTGTTCAATATTTTATCGTCGATAATATATCTTTATTAAAACAGGTAAAAATAGATTATTTCGATGATGATTTAGTTCAAGATAGATCATCTAGAAAATCTAGACAATTTTCACTAAAAGTATTATCGAGAATCTGTGGAAGTTTCTTAAAGATCCACAGACGTTGGATGAGCTCTGGGAGGTTTCCAAAGACAAGTGGTAAAAAATCGACGACCTCACAATAAAAAGACATTCCAGGTCCTTGCATGGACCAATCGAGCGTATTTTGGCCGTAAAGTGTAGCTCTACAGAATCATAAACTCTGTTGAAAGTTTAATGGTTCTATCTCTTTTGGTTGTTGAGAAATTAATGTTTTTGTTATTTATTTTTTATATTTGAAAAATTAGTGCAAAGACGTTTGTCCACGACTGTAGCTGTAGTTTATTGTAATATAAATCTCTCTCGAAAAATATTAATTTTACAGATTTAGTACAATGTACTAAATGCCTCCTTAGCAATGTAAATCTTTTTCAGATATATTTTAGAACAATTGTGGAAATAATTCATTCTCTATTTATATTGTGTTGCGTCATGTTATTTTCGAATACTGATATTTTGTTTTTCAAAACAGTAAGGCAGATAACAACATAAAAATTACAAAATGATTCTTGATTTCTGATTAGATTATCATACATACTTATTCTAATCGTATGTACTAGACAGTGTCAAAGCATCGAAGCTCCATAATTGTGCAAAGTTCAAGAGGAAGTTTGTTGCCTTTTGGCCCACTTCTATTAAAGCTAATTGACCATAATTGTTCGGTCTATTGTATTCTGTTCTGAAATATTGTGCTTTATAGTATATATACTATACTAAATTATATACTATATATACTATAGACTAATTATATACTACACAAAATATTTTGTTAAATTACTGAAGGTAATTTTAAATGAGAGAATTATATTTATTTCTCAATATATTTTACTAAGTTAGCGTAGGAATAGCCTACAATCTGGACATAAAGAACCTTCATTTTTCAACTCTCAAAAAATCAAAACGATTTTCATACATTTATTATGTTAATATATATATATGTATATATATATATAAGTAGTAGAAGGGGGTTCCAGGAGGTGTCACTTTTTTCTGATTGGTCGAGAGGTGGGGGGAAGGAGGTGTCACTTTTCACTGATTGGTCCAGAGGGTTGGCCTTTGACCTGGGACGCCGTGGATATCGACGGAGGTGTTTTACTGACGTCATGCATGTACTTTTACTAGTTTTTGTGGTATTTATGTGACCTAATTTAGTTTGCATTTTTT
>CABFPE010000494.1:336346-362238 GCA_900660155.1 Hofstenia miamia
TGACATCCTGTGTCAACTTAAATGTTATGGTGTCATTCACTTCTTCGTCTTCGTAAGTTGCTATCACTTCTTCTTGTACTGTGATTGTCTTTTTGTTGTAGTCAATGATACACTTGTTATTAGCTAAGAAATCATTTCCCAATATTATTTCATATGGCAGTTGATTTTTCTCAGTGTCAATTACTGTGAACGTTTGCAAAAATGTCGTATTGGCTAACCTTATCAGTATCTTTTCCAATTTTCCTTTTACATCTATATAGTCTCCAGAAGCATTTATAAGTCTATTTTTCTCACTATCCAGTTCTTTTCTTTGAAAACCAACTTTTGCAGCACATTCGTCCATTATTATAGATATTACCACTCCCGTATCCACCGTTGCATTTACCATTACTCCATTGATCACAACTACTATTGTGTTCGTTTTCAGTAGGTCAGTAACTATCAGTACGGGTGCTCGTTTTGTCGGAGACGGCGCTCCTTCTAGTTTAAATTTTCCATCTCCGTCAACTCGATTTCTTCCTCTTCTTGTTCTTCCTCGTTTTCTATTAAGTCTTCTTCGTCAAAGTATGCGTCTTCCTCCTCTATCCAATTTATCTGTCTTTTGCAGAATTTCTTTGTGTGCCCCTTGTTACCACACATTTGGCATTTCAGATCTTTCCTTTTTATTTGCTTTATTGTGCCATCTTTTAACTTGATCTTTACTAGATCTTCTCCTGATTTCTTAGTTACTTGTTTATTCACTGGTTTAGTGAAGATAGGTGGCATTCGATTTATCATCAGTTTTCCAATCATCGATTTCTCATTGATTCTTGTGTTACTCTCCATTGTTATTTGTATTGCAAGTCCCTTCCTAATCATTCTATCTAGTGAATCGTCCGCGTCGCATTTAATTTAAAATTGTGTTCGAATTGCCTCCGGCAATCCTTTACTGATATGTGCAAACAAGTCATATTTCGAATATCGCTGTTCTCTCAAACTAAGCTTCAGCAATCTTTCTACCTGAGACATGTAATTCCATAAGTCGTCCCTAGTATTCATTTTCATTCCGTTTAGTAACATGCGATATTGGCTTTTAAAGCTCTCATCATTGTAGTACTGCTGGTATTCCCCTATTAATTTTTTGTAGTCCATTTTTGTTTGGGTATCCAGTACTAAATAATGTTGATACGCCGCTCCTGTTAAATATAGCGGGAATCTTGCTGCCGCTCTTTGTTGCGTTACTTTTCTCTCCTTCATACTCNATCTCCAACCATTCATTGAATGTTGGTGAGTAATTATCCACTCTTCCAGTGAATTTCGGTAGCACCGCTTTACATACTGACGTATCATTATCGTCTTCCTCGGATAATATCGTCTCCTTTAAGATTGGTTTACTTTCGATTGTTTTCTCACAATTAGACTTTACTTGTTTCGTCACATTTTGTACTAACTTTTTTATAAACTCTTCTTCATTTTGACATGCTTTATACTCATCCATTTGCGACTCATCCTGTGGTGCCGCTGTGTTTAATTCCTGCGGTTTTTCTATTACCACGTTCTCTATCGTCGTTACTTCACTTTTTTTCAATTCNTTAGGTCACATAAATACCACAAAAACTAGTAAAAGTACATGCATGACGTCAGTAAAACACCTCCGTCGATATCCACGGCGTCCCAGGTCAAAGGCCAACCCTCTGGACCAATCAGTGAAAAGTGACACCTCCTTCCCCCCACCTCTCGACCAATCAGAAAAAAGTGACACCTCCTGGAACCCCCTTCTACTACTTATATATATATATGTATATATATATATATATGCTAACTCTTTTATACACATATGATCTAAAACTTAAGTGGTAAATTGTTTCAAATGACAGATTAAGCGATTAGTTAAAATGATTAATGAAAACTAAACACTACCATATATTCATTTGCAAGTCATATAGTTCCGATTATGTAGGTTGTACATTGTATTGTTTGATTTTAGAAATTAGCTTTTTACGCTATCATAATGCATGCTTAGAGTTGAAAATTCAGAAAAATATGTTGATTTGAAGTGAAGACCAGATAAAGGCGGGGAATAAGGGAGAAAAGTTTGTCTCTATGTAAATCACTTTGAAGTTCAATTTCAAGCTTCAATTAAAAAGGCAGTTCAATATGATGTTGAGATCCAGTCAGACGGAAAATCTTCAATTCTTCCAAAGCAATTAAAGTGGGAAATTTTTAAAAAATTTGTTACAGAAAATTCTGGGTTGTTTAAGCTTAATAATAGGTAATTACCTGGAAGCTTGACAGATATCTCTTCGGTTGTTGATTTTAATTTGAATTTAGTTCTTAGTTTCTCACGTCTATATATAAATCTAACTTTTTCTTTAATTATTGATATTTTTCTTAGTTCTTTGAACATGTTTTCAGTGTGGAGTCCTCTATATTCGATCTTTAAGCAATGTTCATGATTACTTTGATTGTTTTTTTGATCTTTTTTCTTAATTAAAATGTCTTCTGATGATTTCTTAATATGTCAACAGATGAAACTATTTGGATATTCATTTTTCTATCTTAAGTTTTCCTATTTTTTGGTTATGTGTTCTATATGTGCTGCAATTGTAAAATATTCGATGAATGCATCCTTTAATTAATGATATTTTTTTAATTTAAAGGCATATTTGAGTTCAATAACAATCCTGTGTCTTTAGACTTTTTAGAGATTCCAGTTTCAAATTTTGTTATCTTTTCTAGTTATTTGTACATTCAAAAAATGAATTTTTTGATTTTCAATCTCCTTTGTAAACTGAATATTCTTGTCAATTAAATTCAATTTTGTATGTATGTTTTCTGATGTTTCTTCATTCATATAGCGTTGATAATAAAGGAAATTGATGTCTGATGTTGTAAATTTGTTTTCAATTGTAGTAATATATATATTTGCAAAAGTAGAACTTAATGTATTTCCCATGGCGAAACCATATTTTTCATTATAAAATGTGTTACTGAATTCAATTAAAGTATTCTTCGTTGCTAAAGTTAATAGTTCTTTTGTTGTGATATACTCCAGATTGTAAATTTTTGTGTTGTTATTTTTAAGATGTTCAATTGCAGCATCAATTGATTTTTCCAATGATACATTTGTGTACAGACTCTTAATATCAAATGAAACCATATAACCCTTTGGGTTTTGTTTTATGATGTCATTAGCCAAATTTTTAGAATTGATGTTGATATTTGCTTCAGGTAATAAACTTAGCATTTTGTTTAGGGTTTCGGATAATTTTCTGTTAATACTTCCACATGAGCTAGGTATTGGTTGCAATGGACATTTTGGCTTGTGAATTTTTGCTAAACCATATAATTTTGAAGCATAACCGCCTAATGATTTTGTAATCTCTTAAAATGTTTCAGATATCTTTTTTTCATTCCTCATTTTCAACAATTTTGCATTAAATCTATTTTCAAAGCAAATTGCAGGTTAATTCTTTGCATTTGCGTGTAATTTAAATCTTTCAAATTCATCACTTTCTAAAATTTTCATCATTTTTGCTCATAGTAATCTCTTTCAATTATTGCTATTCCAATACCTCTATCATATGGGACAGCTTTTAGCTCTTGTAATTTTTTTAGCAATTTATCATATTTTGTATTTTGCGGATTGTTAGAATTGAATGAGTGCAATTACTGAATTGATCTTTTTTTAACAAAGACTTGCCAGATCTTCAAATTCATTAAAAACATCAATCTTTTTGATTTTGGACGTGATGATTTGCTTTGGCCCTTTTTCTGATATCTTCAAAATGTAATCGGGTATTGCAATTCTTCTAAAATTTTTAATTGTGTTTGTTACGTTAAAAACATTAATATATTGTTATAACGAAGGCACTTTATTTTCTTAGTTTGTGAAATTTTCTTTTTCTTTATAATTGGTTTTGTAAAAATTTGAATGCAGTTAAACATACAAGCAATGATCTCTTGATTTTATTTTTTTATGTTTTGATATTTATTCTGTTGTTTTTTCAATAATTTTTTTGGTTGTCTTTATTAATGATCGTATGATAGATTTTTTAAATTGTTTGACAACTCTTCCTGAAAGCATCCGTAAGATGGAATTGAAAATTGAGACAAGTTTGGATAGATCTTTAATTCCTTGCAAGATGTAATAAAATCAAAATCACAATATATTTTCTTCAGGGAGATTTAGCTTTTGACCTATTATGGCCAGTACTATATATATACGGACTTTAGATACAAAATTGTAAAATATATACAAGGCGCTGGATACAAAAAATATATACGGGCGCAAGATACTATGGTGGATTGCGCTGGCTACGGGTCAAAAAAAATTTTTTTTTGAAAAAACTTGAAACTCATGCATAAGAAATTAGACCCCTTTTCCTTATGTGCAATGTAAAATTGTTTGGATAAAATGATTTTTTCTGGGTTTGCATCAAGAAAGGCATTGGATAACTATGGAAAATCGGAAAGTGCGAGTATCTAGAGACCATATATATATATATATATATATATATATATATATCCATACATACATACCTGGTATAGCCAGGTTCATTTCATAGTGGGTAGCTTCAAACTATATTTTAATCTTCACGTGCTTATGAATATCACAGTAATCAATACATTTATATGGATATACATATAGAATGCATGAATCAACAAAATATATCAATTTAGGACAATTATTTGAACAGTCATTCAGAGTAGAGGTGTGATCAGAAATGCTGTTAAATAGTTCTAGAATTTAATTTGAAAAACGGTCTAATTGTTTTGAATCATGTCAATATCAAATTTGTCCACTTAACTATGAGTCAGAGTACAAAATTATTTGCCTTAAAATTTAGTGATGATGATGAATTTTCTATGAATATAAACTTCATAACATATTTTTTGAAAAGGATGATCAATATTGTAATTTTTGAAAATATCGGGAAAATAAACCCTAAAAAATGCATTTCACGATTCTAGATTTTAAATTTTTCAATTTTTTGATTTATCGAGTCAAAATCAAATTTGGAAACCTGACGGGGGAGGGGACATTCCACCATGTCCCCCCTGCGTACGCCACTGCTTACCACTTGGGTTAATTTCTGCAACAAAGAACATCATTGACTGGCATGTCCTTGAGTGCAACAAGGTGACCACTTGATCTGTTGAATTTTTCGAATTGAATTACTATGTTTTATCTTTCCATCGGACAGAGTGTATGGACTTAAATATTCTTAGGATAATTCATTATGGAACACTATCTTCAAATCATTCAGCCAACCACATCTCAACCCAATTAAGAACAAGGGATAACCTTGTGAGTAAAGTGGGAAGGTAGAAGCAATAGATGTGACAGTGGCGCACCCACTCAATAATTAACGCTTAACTGGAGTGAGTGCAATGTCAAGCAATGTTTTCAAACTAGCAAAGTAGGGAAAACATAAGAATTATGATAAATTCTTTAAGCTTGGCTGGGAATGTCTTCCAATTGCTGCAGCACCCTATGGTTCATGTGTTGTTGAATCTATGAAAAATTTCACAAGGATTGTGAACAGATTAGACATTCAATTGAAAACAACAACAAGTATAGCAAGAAAGGATCTTTTGACCCATTTAGGGATTGCTCATGCAACTATTGCAAGAAGTCCTCCACAGTAATGCTCATCATTATAATGACCACTACTTCACATACTCAGTAAACATTACTCTGACAATTTGCTAGCAAAACAGCTGTCAATTTTTGATCAGTAACTTGCTAGCATATCACTGACAAAAAACACTGTGATTTTGTAATACAAAACAATTTTCATAAAATCAAAATGTGCTACAAATTTAACAAATACAAAATTCAATTTACATAATATAAATGAACATTAAAAAGTTTCACTTTCAGAAGAAATTGCAGGAATATTTTCTTTATTTCTTTTAGTTTTGTCTCGAAAATTTTTAAAGCATCTTTGACATGCATTCATAATGACATTTTCTATTGTGACGTTTGTTGATGGATTGTAAATGCAACTATAAAAATAGAAAGTAGGTCCTATTATGCAGTTTATAATAAAAAATAAAACGGATTGCATTAAATTCCTAACTTAATTTAAGTAGGATACACATTTACAATGTTTTGCATAACTTTTTTTGTAAATAGAAAGTTCACAACAAAAACTTTTCATATGCACAACTTTGTTCAGAAATTTCATTTGTAATTAAATGACATTTCGAAATTAATATCTACCAGCACTAAAATCATAATTAGAATAAAATAGATATAATTTGAAAGACAACTAGAGCAATTCTAAGAATTGAACAATGGATCTTGTTTAGTTTCAGTTTACATTAAAAAATGACATAATTTAAAAAATAAATTAAAAAAGTGAAAAAAGAATGGATTTTGAAAAATATGCATGGGTTAAGAAGCTCATTAACTTCTCTTTACAAAGCAAGTTTGAGAAAATCATAGAATGACTGCCACTATCGATGACTTCCTCTTGAATAGTTTGGGGAGTTACTGCACAAGCACCAAGACTCACTCCGAGTTGTACTCTCCACATTCCATTCTTTGATGCTAGCAAAGTAAATAAGTAATTCAAATTATTGTGTCAAAGTGTGTTATATGAAAAACATTTAAGAACAGTACACATGACTAAATTAATACTGGATTTAAAAGAAAGTAAGAATTATCAAAAGATTGTAAGATCATGCAATAGTAAAAAATTCTCTTAAAAATTTATTGTACTATTTGCTATTGTTGTAAATGTTGTAGTTGAATATTCCAATGTAGTCAAATAATTAAATAATTTCAATAGAGCAGAATTCGGTAATAAATGCTTCAAAGAAAATTAATTTTGCATGACTGGCAGTGATATTAGTTGAAGCTAGTAATTCATCTGAAATCATCTTTTTCAGTATTCTGAAAACTGCAGATCGAACATTTGCTTTCCTTGAAAAGAAAGAATGCGAGCCTAAGATAAACATTATATCATAGTATAGGATAATCTGAACAAAAATGATTCTTAAAAAACTTCAAAATTTAGACGAAAAGTAATGTCATTCATACCATTTTTTTCTGTTCAGCCCTTGAAAATGTAGAAGTAGAAAAGATTGGTGATTTGGTCTTGGCTGGCAGAATCATCTTCACAAGTAGCAGCATGGCGAATAAGAAGTTTGTTTAAATTAGTATGAATATGAAGAATTTCATTCCATATATTCGTTAAATGATTTGATATATCTGTAAAAAGCCTATACTTAATAGAGAATTGTATATTATAATTACCATTTTTGGGAGCTTGTCTTTAGGAGTGGTCTGATGAATTGAAATGGAATCACTCCTGGAGTATCCTGACTGTGATATCAAATGAAAACTATTTTATGGCTGAAGTGGTATTGATGATTCTGGTTCAGCAGCTAAATAAGTTTAGTTAAATAGAATAATACATATAATCACAAATATAAGGCAAAAATTTGCAGCAAATTAACACAAAACCTTTCTTGATTAAGTGAGCTCACAAGAAAATTTGTATGTGTGTACGCGATTCCAACTTTGTTGTAAATTTATTTTGAAAAGATAAATTCGCTCTACTTTTTCTGATTTAATTAGGCGCACAACAAAAGTTAGAATTGTTTACGCGATTCCAACTTTGTTGTGAATTTGTAATTCATATATTAAGATTCATTTCTCACAGAGAAAGAATTTAACCGCGCAATATTTTTTACATAACTGATTAAAATTAGGCAAGATCCTTTGAGAACGAGTTCTTCTTTCTTCACACTGCTTGATTGTATTGCTTGCAGTGCAATTTACTGGTAGATTTAACTCTTAAAAATGGCAATAAATATAATTTAAATTTTTGTTGTAAACTATATAATTACCTAAAAAGTTGCGCGCAAAGTTGTAAATGTGTACACTACCTAATATTTTTTGAAAGAAAATGTTTTACTTCATAAAGTACGCTAGATGGCCTAATAAGCGTGGCAAATCGGCTTGATTTTGCAATTAGAAAATTATATCGCTAAAGTTTCTATCGAATCGCCCATGATTCGCTAAATGCATGTTCACTGGGTATGCATCTGCTTCATCTCTTCTCTATTATCATGAAATGATTGTATTCCTACTCCTGCAAAATTTAATACAAATGTGTAATTTTAAATAAAAAGATTTTACAATTTAGTTTCTTTTAAAATTAATATTTTAAAAATTTTAGTTATGATAGTTTTCAAGAACAAATTTATGTTGTTTTGAAATATCATTCTCTACAGTGAGTTGTAGGTATTCAACAAAAATGGAGGATTTCTCAACAAAACTTCCGTTTGACAAAATAATATCATCCTGTATAAAAAATTCAAAGACTATTTGGAGATGTGGCAATAATTCTTCATTTCAGAGCTGAAGAGATGATGTTCCTTCAGGTGTGCTTTCTTACAACAAGATGCTGCTCCATTATTGTGGTAGAAATGAGCATGCATTTCTCAATACCAGTTCTAAGGATCGGTGAATTAAATGAAATTATTGGGTGGAATGGGCTCTGCTAAGTCCAGACCTTGCTCTGTCTGATATTTTCCTTTGGGGTTTTTGAAGAACAAGGTATATGCTCAGAAAGATGAGAGCCTCAAGCAATCAATGCAGTGAAATAAATAGAAATATGTTTCAGAGAACGGGAAAGTTGCATCATCAGATTTCAATTGTGGTCACATGAAAATAGTTACCACAACTTCAAGCAACTTCAATGAAATATATAAAATTTGGTTCTATTTGTTTTAAAATATATTGCTTTTGCTTTGAAATGATGCTTTATTGAAAATTGGCGATAGATCAATATGATAGAGTGAATTAATGAACACCCTATATTATTAATATTACATAATTGTTGTGTCTACACTTTGTGATTTGGGCTGCCAGTAATAACAGCTGTTTTTGTTTTGCTCGTAGCATAGTGTGTGATGGCTGGAATAAAGATAATTGGAGATGAATGCAGAATACTTTGCAGATTGCTTATTTTCTTTTCTAGTTCAAACAAATTTCTGTATGTTATATTGATTTGTGCTAATTCATAACATGATGATCTATTTTTTGAATGAGCTATTGTGAAATTGTGTGTTTGAGACTTTCTTGATTTTTCTTTTCCATTTGGAATCATGCTGTTAAACATTTAGTATTGCTAGATTAAGGTTGAGATGTTGGAAACTTCTAATAAAACCTGAAAACTGAAATTGAAAATTCTAACTAGAGGCTTTTAAGAGTATATGATACTAATGTACAATTTCAAAACGTTGATTAAGAAATTATATAATATTCACTGCAACTGTTATGTAATAGTATATTTTTTCAATTTTTGAACTAATCTTTTCCAATATCTCAGTCCAATCCCAGCAGGTCCATCGTCTAATTAAATCCCTGTTAACAGAAGAAATGTAAGTACTGGGGATGATTCTGTATTAAGACTGTGTTGCCAAAAATACCTTTAGTTACATTATTTAACTTGCTATAATTTGAATTTAATATTTCTCTATTGTATTTGTTAGCATTGCTATATAATTCACCATATTTTATAAGGAAGATAGAAAACGTGTTCAAAAAATTTTCGCTTTAGCAAAATATTACTTCATAAACATTTCATTTTATATCGTTCATTCCTAGTTTTGATTAAGCAGTGCATTAAATTTCCTTGTTGTAAATCATAGACATACAGGGGTAGGCAGTTATAATTGGAAAACTACAAATAGATTTTTCCTGTTAAATAAATTAATAATTAACCTTTCACACAATAGATTATTGCCAAGCTTTAAAAATAATATATCAAAAATCATAGTAACTTATGCTAATTTGTATTAATAAAAACCAATACAAAGCACAAGGAAACTTTTCAAAAAATTTATCGTTATGAGATAACAACCAAGGTTACTAGTGCTTCATACTTCTGTTAGCATTAAGACGAAATTGTTCTAAAAACAAAAGTTAGATGTTGCCAGTAATAATAATTACAATCACTGCCATAGATACATTATTCAAACGTTGTGATCATAGGTTAATTTCGTTAGGTTTGATATTGCAACAAGAGATGTCAGACAAGAGATCACAATGGTGCGAAATGCCAGAGATGGAACCGGCGATCGACCAAGATTATAATAAATTTATTTGATTAGTTTGGGAGAAAATCCTATGAACATCTAAAGTTTGAGAGAATTTTATTGTTTCAGTAGGCCATAGAATTGTAATTAGAATAAATTTCAGTTTGTCTCTTTGGAATCTCTCATTAATTTGGCTATAAATTGAGAATGAAAAGTTCTTTTTTATGGAATAATTTGAGTTTCAATTGTTTTATGAAAATAACTAATAATATTAACAAGTGAAGCTTTAAGGAACTTCATGAATATAAAAAAGATTAAGCACTTTTACTTTTATAAAATCGGAAGGCAAGTTCAAAAATTAGGAAGATTATTAGTTGTACTTGTACAATCATAAACTAACTAAACCAACTGGAACGTTCACAATTGAAATGGAAAACGGATTACGGTTACGCAAGGAATTCTTGCATAGAAAATAGTTTAAAGTTTACGTTATTCAATTGTAAACTTTATCATCACCATGTGTAATTTTCTATACATATACAATGTAGATATTTGAAATTTTCAGTCGGTTTCAACTCTGTGCTAAGCCTTTTTGTATTTGAATTTAATATGACTAAGATATTTTCAAACACGCTGTTTCATAAATGAAAATATGTTTGCTGTTATATTCTTCATCATACATACCTACAAATATCCACACTTAAAAACTCAATTCTACTAATTTCAAAATAAAATTATCCTGAAATATTTCCACCCAGCTTTTCAATTTTCAGGTTACGGAGCATGTGCATTGCGCAATTTTAAAGTATAATACAATAATTCTGAAAAGAATACATTTTAGCCTGCATTCTTTCAACAGATCAGTTGTTTTCTTTTGGTTTTTTTTAAGTAAATATGTTATAATTCCAAATAACTTGGAACACACATGCATATTTAAAAATTTACTTAGACCTCTATTAATTCTAATGTTATGTTGAAAACTCCCATATTAATCAACAAATATAGAAACACATATAATTGAACCAATTGACTATAAGAAACGAAAAATGAAAAACTCATTTGTAAACACAGCTATAAATAAATACATCAAAAACAAATATACATGTTGAAAAATGTAAAATTTATGTTAAGAAATACTTTTGCAGGTATAGTGTAAATTGCTGAAACGGCGGGGTTATAAATTCTACAATCCCGATTACTCTATTAATAGAAGCTAACATCTCCATAGCCCACGTTAATTATTATTATTATTTGTAAATATTCATTGCATTATCTTACTATATTTTTTTGTATTTCTTGACTCTTTCAGAATTGCTACCAGTATCTTTTATCGTTTAAACAATTTTTGAATATAGAATCTTCTCATTAATGCTTCATTATACTTCAAAAATATTGAAATTCCATAGAAAAAAACTATGCTGAACTTGGCAATTTTATCCCTAAAGGGACCGGGTTCTAAAAATAGTTAAAATGTGCATTGATATTGATAGTGCCTTTCAATGTTTATAATTAACATCGAGATACATTCAATCCACTACAACACTGGTAACGCATGTTTTTACAGTTAAAACCCTTAAGCATTAGTGGGATTATTTGATCTAATTCTTCATAAATTGTTGTGAAACACCGATAAATACATAACTGATCTTTGAAAATTTTAAGCCTTTTCATCTTTCCAATAAATAAGAAGTACATGTAGGATGTTATGTTGTTTCAAAGTTTGTAAAAACTTGGAACACAAATTAACACATTATATCTGTTTAGGTTGTCCAGTAATACTAGCATGCAAATCTCGGAGGATTCACATAATTCCTTAGACCAGTTGAAGTGGTTATCGTTAAATTGAAGAACATATATGATGGAGCAGATAGTTGCGTAAATATATCGGGTGAAGATATAAAATATGAAGGAAATAACTGCCAGATATTATACTTTTCCAAGGATTTCCCATGATATCTTCGTACCAAATAGGTGGTTGATATAACTGCACCTAAGCAGAAAATTTATCCGTATTGGATGAAAGTGGCAGCCTAAGCACAACTAACACGTTGAAACATTAGGGAGAAAATGTCAGTTCGCCGTAAAAATGAGTTGGAAAATACTTACTTAAATACATCGTTAATAAATATATTTCAAGCTTATTACCATTCATATGTGTCAGTAGAGATCACACAAATAATGTGATATTCCACAAGAACATTGAAGTTGAAAAAATTTACCTTTATATAAAATAGTTAAGGTTACTTTAGTTGATCTTGGGATTCGAAATATAAACTTTCCCAATTCTGCTGAATTCTGTAGCCTGCTTAATGTTAGTGAGCACTAAAATCTTAGATCTACTGAGGATAGCGATTAAGAAGTGACATCGGGTACCCTATTAAGCCTGGGTCTGTTCGAGTCCCGGTACACGTATAGAGTGATTAATGCAAAAGATACGGATGTTATCCACCGGCTCATTTGAAAAAGATTTACAATGTTAAGTAATAACAATTAATGGCTATTTTTACCCTATTAGAAAATGATCCCAGACATGAGGATTGTGAGTCAAAATCTACGTTTAGGTTCTGGTTGGGTTGAGGAAGAAAATTTTCGGGTTGGTTGGGGTAGTGAATTTTCTGATCGGATCGGGTGGGGTCCACGATAAGCGCATCCTCTCAAGAAATTTGAATCATTTCAATTGCACACCACTAAGCGGAGGAAAACTAAATTGATTTGCTTCAAAATAAGTGTTGTGCGATCATTCAATTTGCAAGTTCATTACATGCTTTACAACAAAGTGAAATAGCACGATTTAAACAAGAAGGCTTAGTCAGCAATAAATCATCGTAGATGATTTTATAGATTAATAGGTTTTGGTGTAAAACGTGTTTGAAATAGACACTTTCAATGGTACTTTTGCGTTATCCCCCCACTCAATTTTTTGCAAAAATAAGCTAATTTATCAACGTAATAACTATAACCTTAACCCTAATCCTAACCCAAACCATATCCTAAACCATAACCCTAACTCCAACTATATCCCTAACCCTAACCTAAAACATAACCCTAAACACAACTCTAACATTAAGCTAAGTTCTACACTAACCCTAATCTTAACCCAAAATACCGCAAAAGTACCCTTTTATATAATTTATTTTATATATTACATGTGGCAGTTATATTTTGACTTGCGCAAGTTCATGTTAATATGCGTATTCCGATTATTCAATTAACATTTGCTTTTAATTCTATGGGGAGTTTATATTAGGAATCTATTGAATTCGTCAAACGATTTCATCATGCACTATTGAATTGCTTGACAAAGAGAGAAACTGATGTAGACCATTAAAAAACCGGACCAAATTGTAACAAACATTTGGGCAATTGCTTATTGTTTACAAAGCTCTTATGAATAGCCTAGAAATAGCTTAAGAAAACAGATAGAAGACGTCTAGAAGACGTTTAGAAGACGTTTCAGAACATCATTTGGTGGACACTAGATGGCATTTAGCAACGTTTAGAAATGTTGTTTTATACGACGTGTTTAGAAGATGTCTTACAATGTGTTATACCATTATAAGAGGGCTATATAACGTTTTATTGTTTATTGGGGCAAATTTCATACGCGCGAAATTGAAGATAATATTTCTCAGATTATTAAATGAACCTAATTTTTTCCTATGATTGTCACTCTCTAGTGGCGATTTTGACCACCTCAGTGTTATATCTGATGATTTAATAAATATGACTACGTATGCGGTAATTTTTATCTTGTAGATATGCTAATCCCATGCAATATTTAACCTTGCTCATTGAGTCTATCTATGTTGACAAAATCACGACGATTTGCAGACTTAACAGCTGATAGTTGAAAGACTTCGAGCTACTGGAATTAACAGTGACCTCAAAAGTTCAATGCGAAAGTTTGTGGGCTTCGTAGAAGCTCCCTTAAATATTACAGACGCGAAACATACAAGGAGAATGGCAGGGACACAAGAATCTCAAACAAAGGCTCCAAAGTATGTGAATATTACGAAAAATTCATACAAATCACAAAGAAATTTGTCTTGACTTAGAATGATTCTAACACAGAAGTAACTTTTGTTAAGTCAATGTAATAATTGTTTTCCTACTTCAAACTATCAATGCTCGCAATGGGTGATCGTTAGCATAGTTTCATCATTGAGTACAAAAATCGCTAAATTTTGTTAATAAGTATCCATTAATAAGTAGAGTTCGACAGCGATGCCTGAAAATTAATTGATTGACAATTAATATAAATAAATTAACTGATTGAAATTAATTGATTTCGAGAATTTCAAATTTAAAATTAATTGATTTTGGGAAGCTAAAAATAAAGAATTGACTTTTTACTTTGCAATTATTTTAAATTAATTGTTGTCTTAGAAATCTATGATATGAATTGAATAGTTTCATCATGCATTGTTTTCATATAGCAATAATTAGTGGGAAAACACTTCATTATGCAGAACCGCGTAAAAGCCAATCTACGTTTTGCGTTGTATTTAATTAACATTTCCATAATCTCTGCATCTTTCTAATAAATGGTTTCCTCTTTCTAATTCACTGAAACCACATACAATATGTTACGAACATTAATTATATTACACCTTTGAAAAATTGCTACTACCATGAATTATGCAACTGCTTTGCTGAAAAAAGAAAACTTGAAGGAATTATAGATTTATTCGACCAATATCAAACGTGTTGGAACCTTTTTTCAGCACCACAATTTCTCATTGTGAAACCTAGGCACCACATTCTACCAATCAAGCAGCTACAAGTGCAAACGTTTTTAAAGGTCAACAACCGTCTTTAGGACGAAAAACTGCTTTGACTATATATACAATTTGTCCATAATTTAAATTAATTTCAATTAATTGATTTTACTTGATAGCAATTAAAATTAATTGATTTTTCAAAGTACCAATTAAAATTATTTGATTTTTACGATTTGAAATTTGAAAATTAATTTAAATTAATTTTTAGGCATCGCTAGAGTTCGATCATTTTACAATATCCTTTCCCCCAATTCTATTCAACAAGCTTGTAATGTATAACCACACTTGGGGCTTATATTCAATTAATCAACTAATAATGTTTTCAGTAAGATTATCTAACCCGATTCATTTACATTTAATTATAGTTCACTATGGAATAATCTGCATCTTGGTATAAAAATTTAGGATTCATTTTTGAAGGAATAATCACTAATTGCACCTAACCTATCCAATCAACTAAGTGGGTGAATCAATATATGTGCATTTAAGTGATTGTGCCTAGATATATATTAGCTACCGGTTTCGATTTTTCAATCATCTTCAGTACAAATACGTGAGAATAAAATTTTACACTTACTACATTAAATGGTGTTAAAATATGCATAGACTTAAAAAATGTTCAATAAGTTGTTAAAGCTTAGTTGATTGTTCATTAGTTCGTTTTTATTAGCGTATTTTATAAACAGGGCTTCGGCTCATTCAGTATTCTTGGTTCTAAGTAAGATCTCGAAATTATGTTGAATTGCTTGATGTCTATGCAAATATATTTCACTTTCTGAATGCCCTATTAGGTGTTCATTGATCCTGGTCTCAAAATGTCTCTTGGTTTATCCGATGTAAGAAAGTTTACATTCTTCACATTGGCATTTATATATAATGAAGGAAGCCAGCATTTTGTTGATAAGATCTTTATTTCTAAAAAATTCAGATGCTCTCTCTGATGTTTGTATTTTTAACAATCTTTGTTCCTTCAAGTCTTTTATTTATGTTTTGAATTTTATTTTAGAAATTCTTTTCTTTCTTCAATATAAAGTAATTTCTAATATATTGGCTTCAGATCATCTGTTATTATTGGTTACATACTATACTATTTGAAGTTAATGCTTTGTCAACGAATTTCCTTATTAATTTATGTGGATAGCCATTTTGTTCTAAGATCGTAAAAGGTTTGATATTGAATCAATTAAATAGTTATAATTTTGTATTTGTAATATATTTGATGTCGCAGCATGATTGGAATGGAACATATAGGTCAGTGTTAGTAGGTTTTCTGTACATTTTAGTTTCATAGTGGTCTTTGAAAACTTCTATCGTTATGTCAAGAAAATTTTTTGAAATATTGGATTTTTCTACTGTAAATTTCAATTCTTCTAGAAAGTTATTCAGGAAACTGTTGAATATATCTATATCATTTAGGCCTTCATAGATTGTAAAAATGTCGTCCACATAACGATAATATAATTTTGGCTTTGTTGATAACGATTTAATTTTGGTTTCTAAAATATCCATTGCAAAACATGCCATGTTAGAGCCCATCGCCATGCCATCTATTTGTTCGTAAATGTCGTCATTAATCATAAATTTGAAATTTAAGCATGCTATGCTTAAAACATTCCTTAAGGTTTTATGGGAAATGGAAAAGTCATTTTGTGGAATAAGCTTTAGTATATGGGCTATTGTTTTCTTCACTGGGATACTGGTGAATAGTGATTTTACATCAAAACTTGCCATATATTTCTTATTGTCTTTGTTTTTGTCAAAATATTCACAAAATTTATTTAAAAAGTCAAATGTGTCTTGTAATATATACTTTGATGGAATATATTTCTATAATATGAAACATTTGTCTTAGATGGTCTATTGTCTGATCATTTAATTACCTGCAGCATTTTTACCAAAAACGAAAGTAAATGTTCCTTGAAACAAAGCAATAATATTTTTATTCATTCAACTAAGCATTATCAGAGAAACAATTTATCGATAGACTTGCTAAATCTAAACTGGACATGTTTCTATAACTTTCAATCAATTGATGAAAAGTTAGAATTTATAACAAAGAGTCTGACTATGCTGTACGACAAACATTGTCCAATTACTAAAATTAAGAAACAAGATCAAACTCCATTTGTAAAGTGGAAGATATGGATTTCAAAAGAAACTAAACAGTTAATTAAAGAAAAGCATAACCTTTATGCAAACTATTGTAAAAATAGATGTCCACAAAATCTCAAAAAATACAAGAAATTAAGAAATAGTGTATCTAATAAATTAAAATATGAGTTAAATGAATTTTTGACACGATCTTTTAAGGATGGAAAGAATATAGCAAGAAAATGTCTATACATCAATAAATTTATCAAAGAAAAAAAGAACAATGATATCAATTATCTAGTTAGCAATGAAGAAAAAATTATTGAAAAAAGCATTGAAATTGCAAATATTATGAATGAATACTTTGTGAAACTTGGTAAATTTCAAAATGAAGATTCTATTAAAGAAATTACTAAATTCAATTACCATCATAACATAAATTTGAATCACTCATCATTTAAATTTAAATGTTTCACTTCATGATTTTTGTAAATGCGCAAAAATGATAAAACAAGTAAATCAAAAGGCCCAAGTTACTATCCTCTAGGGTTCTTAAAAGACGCTCTATATGTACTAGCAAGACCATTATGTGATCTCTTCAATGAATGTATTTACTATTCCTATTTCCCTAAACAATTAAAAATGGCTGAAGTTATTCCCAATTTTAAAAAGGACAATATTGAAAAACTCATATATCAACTATTAACGATCTACATTTAAAAGAATAAACTTTTAAGCAAACAGCAATTTGGTTTTAGAAAAGGATTATCAACAAATTATGCATTAATTGAAACAATAGATGACTGGCGTAGAAAATTAGACAAAGATGAAAATGTTTATATTGCTTCACTTGATATATCAAAGGCTTTAATTCAATTAATCTTGATTTACTAATTAAAAAACTAAGAGAAATTTATAATTTTAGTGATTCATCAATCCAATTTCTGAAATCATATATATTTGATCGTTCACAATACGTGAAAGTAAACAATCTATCGTCGAAACAAATATTGATAAATAATGGAGTGCCACAAGGATCAGTTTTAGGACCACTATTATTTAATCTATATGTAAATGATATTCCTAACTTCATTGAAGGTAAATGCATTCAATTTGCAGATGATGCTCTATTATATACATCCAAAATAAAGATTTTACAAGAACATATAATTTAAAGTAAAGAAATTTTTTGAACAGAATACGATGAAATTAAATATTGAGAAAACTACATTTATGATTATAAAGAATAAAAATGGAAAAAGTGAACCATTAGAATCAATATATATTGAAAAAAATATCATTTATGAAACTAAGAAAATTAAATATCTTGGTATTGAAATTGACAATGAACTTAAATTTACAGATCAGATCAATGCAACTACGAAGAAAATGGCCCATGGAGTTAAATTGCTAACTAAGATTCAACATATATTACCAATGAAGGGGAGGATTGCATTACTAAGATCTCTTATACTGTCACATTTTTCATATTCTTCTTTTTTATTTACCAATGTTACCAAGAATATATTTAAAAACCTTAGAAAAAGGTTTTAATTGGGCAATTAATACAATCTGTAGCAAAAACGATCAAAGTAAAATATTAGAAAAACATAATATCGAATCATTAGAATACCTATTAAAATTAAATTGCCTCTTACTATTTTGGAAAAGACCTTCAGTAGAATTACAGAAAAATGTACACAAGCGAACTAAGACTTATCACAAAATCAAATTTAAAAAGAAAATCTTTGAAAATCATTTACCACTTTCACAATTGATTTAAGAAACAAACTCCATCCAGATATTAAAGAAGAACAAAATTTCAATAAATTTAAGAAATTATTAAAAATTTCACTAAAACTAAGAAGATCCAACTACTTATCAAACTATAGGACAAAGTCCATAAACTATAACAAAGCTATTGAACAATCAAAACCAACTATTTATATCCTCAAGAACAATAAACTTTCGAAACCAAGACAAAGTATATTTTTTTAGAACCAAGTTAATTTCTATCTATTCTTTTAATTCTTCATAAGTGTTACTGACTTGATTTGTAAGAAAAACAGAAGAATTAAATAAATAAAAAATAGTTAAAATAAATAGTTAATAATGAATCAAGCCACTTGGATAGTTTATAAGTTGTAGAATTTATCATTGATAAAATTGGTCGAAATGGTGGGGTTTTTTTGTTCTTATGAATCTTATATAATTCCATTGGTAATTCTTTGTTATGGATTAACTTCAGTAGTGTGTTGTTAAATTTTTCTTCTTCAAAAATGAACTGTTGCTTCTTAACTTTTTCGTTCTTAATATGTTTAACAAACTTAGATTTATCATTCAAAACATTCATCTTTTCATTATATTTAGTCTTATCAGTAATAACTAAGTTATTCCGATTCCTTTGTCGAATCGAGCTATGTAAATCGATTCATTTTTTGACAAATCATGAAGTGCTGTATAAAGTGATTTATATTTTGGAATACTTCTTCTTTTTCAGTAAGTATTTTGTAGCTAAAAGTAACTCTGATTTTAAGTCACATTTGAGATCATCTTTTGGCTTTTCATATATTTAATAAAGATTGAAACATTGATTCTGTTTCACTTGTGACATTTATAGTATCGTAACTAGAAGGCCAACACATACTCAGCCAATATGACAATGCTTCATTCTGATCAAACGTTAGTTTTGTCGACGATAAATTTATAACTGTATTTCTTAGCTTACACTGTCCAATATTCTCCTGTCGTTCTTGAAGTAATTAAATTTTCTTTTCTTGTCTTAATTTGATTTCAGAAATTTTCTTTTCATTTTGCAAAATGCAAATGTAATAAAATATTTTTGTTCTTGGTTTCTATCACATGCGAATATTTAATTCATATTATTTTTATTTTTATTATTAAATAGCTTTATTAACATTTTCTACATTTTCTGTCTACATTGCACATGTTTGCATATTTAATGTTTATACATATTTACAAATTTAAGAAACAAACAAAAAAAGTTTTAAAATAAATAATAAACAAAAAAATTTTAAAATTAATGCGTCTTAAACTTAGTAGTTTCGCCACACGTTTTGTTTCTTATTATAACCAAAGATGTATTGATCAGCTAGTAAATTTTCTCTTAGTAATTTTTTAAATTTCCTTATAGTTGAGCCTTCCGTGTTTCCAGTTTCAATTTGTTCCACATACGACAGACGTTTGTGATATATTATGAATCCCATTATTTGCATTTTATTTATTAAGCAAAGTGACCATTTATTTACATTTAGTATTTCTTTAGAAAACTTTTTCATTTTTTAAGTCATGTATGCATTTGTAGATGTACATTAAACAGTCGTATTTAGTTATAAATATAGGTGACAATGTGGACGAGTTACATACAAATTTACTAGTTTCTAGTAAATTTATGTTAAACATTGAAATTATTGACCTATTAAGAATTCTATTTAATCTTGCTTTTTGTTCTACATTTATGTTATTTAGCAAAATACATAGATATCTGTAATGGCTCATTGCCAGTGCATCTACTACTAATTTATTCTGTGTTAAACTTTTAAATTGTTTTAGGCATTGAATTCCAGCAGACATTCTTGGTATTTTTGATTGCACGAATTTTTTGCATGTCAACTGATTATCAATTTCAACACTCAAATACTTCACTGTTTCAGAAGATTCAATCCATTCATTTTCATTAACTCTTAATTTTAGATTTCTTTGAAGATTGTTTAGCTTCTTATTTGGTACAAAATTTATGAATTGTGTTTTACTTTCATTCATTTTCATTTTATTTTGTTTAAAAAATTTACTTATACTATCGATAGTTGTTTCAAGCTTTTTTACTGCCTCTACAGGATTTCCGTCTCTACTTACAATACAAACATCTGCAAATTGTATCATTTCACAGCCTTCGGAGTATTTGTCGATGTCATTGACGTACAAATTGAAGAGTATTGGGCCTAATACTGTTCCTTGAGGAACTCCCTTCTTTGTTGATAAGAATGACGAGAAAGTGTTCTCAATTTTTACCCGTTGTTTTCTTTCTATTAAAAAGCTGTTTAATAATGCTGGCGAATCGCTGCTAAAACCATATTTTTCTAACTTTTTTCCTAGAATTGAAAAGTCTAAGGAATCAAAGGCTTTACTCAAGTCTAAAAGAGCGACACTACTACTCGTGCCTTTGTTTAAATGGAATCGAACATCCTCAGTAAAAAGTAGTACAGCAGCAGTGGTATTAAAGCCTTCTCTATGTGCAAATTGTCGTGATGACAGTATGTTATTTACATTGATATACTTCTTCATCTGGTTGCTTAAAGCTTTTTCAAAAATTTTCGCAAACGGATTAGTGATGGATATTGGTCTGTAATTCTTGCATTCCTTGGGGTCACCTTTTTTATATACAGGTGTTATATCCGCCTGTTTCAAAATTTTCGGAAATACGTTAGTATGAATAGCATAGTTGAAAGCAAAA
The DNA here is from genome assembly GCA_900660155.1 of Hofstenia miamia. Taxonomy (NCBI): domain Eukaryota; kingdom Metazoa; phylum Xenacoelomorpha; order Acoela; family Hofsteniidae; genus Hofstenia; species Hofstenia miamia. Next base: position 357,731 of record CABFPE010000494.1, read on the forward strand.
AGGAGAGGTTCACAAACGATTGAAGCATTCTTTTTAATGATGAATATTGGTATCCCAGTGCTTCCACATGATGTGTTAGTATTAATATTACCTTTTCTTCTTTTTTAGCGTCTACCAATATTGATTTTAAAGATTTTAATTGAGTTTTTCTAAAGTGGAATGTTTTTAATTGTTATATAGGTTGTCCTATAAAAACTGCGTTTTTTGTTTTATAAGAAATTTAAAAAAGCGTTTTTAGTTCCCTAATGTTTATAATATATTTGAGTGGAATTAGTAACAAATATATTAAGTAATGAAAACTGTTATTCAAATATCGTTTCCATCATTTTCAACAATTTTGTTGAGATCAACAATCAGTTCCTCCAAAGCCCTACTCATTCGATAATGAGTGAAATGAGGCATTTGCTCATCCAAAAATGTAATAACATCTTTTCTGTCAGCAAAATTACCGGTTCAGAGTGATTCTAATTTTGCAAAGAGATACCGATCACAAAGATTAGTGTCAGGCGAGTACGGTTATCTGTTAGATGAGTTGTTGTCACTCTGGAGGTGTGGGGTCTGGCGTTGTCCTGAACGATCACCATGGTTTTAAAAGAAAATACGCAGATTTTTATGGGACAACCTATATATATATATATATATATATATATATATTGGGGCAAATATATTTGATTTGCTTTCTATGTACTTTATAGAGGACAAACCATTTTTTCACATTTTCAAGCAATTTCCTCCAAGCCTATTATGATATTTGGAAATCTAAAAATATTGACGTAATCATTGGTGACCTTTCTCGAACGTATTGTTGAAAATTTGTTCTAAAATGTATTACTGTAGATGAAAGATTCCTTGCCAAGATTCCCTATTTTTCATGGAAAAATTCTATTCTTAAACATATTAACTTTCATACCATTCTTAATGCTCAGGTAATCAGACAGAAAGATAATTAACATTTGTTTTTCACTATATGGATAAATCACTTAAGCATTTATTGGGAGACACTCCTCTATTTTTGTAGCTTTCAAGTTTGAAATTCTTTATTATTCTGTGAGATACAAGAGCTTAAATTTTTTTCAAGAAGCTATAAAAAAATTTAAAAAACTTTTAGACAGCTTAAGATCAAGTGATTTTTCTATACCTTTAAATGATGTCATTTGTAATGAACATGTGAAAGTCAAGATATAATTAATTTTTACAAAATAATCTCATTTAAATCATTGTTGAAAATTTTTTAGAATTTTATTGAGAGTGATAGAAATTATTTGTTGACAAAATCATTTTTAATTTGCTAAAAATGACTTTGAAATGTTAAAAATGCAAACATTTGCGTGGGAAAATGAGAAATAACGGATAGTGAATATTTTAGCGTTAAATTGTTTGTGAAGATCAATTATGCCCTAAATTGTGTGTATAAAAATAGATATTTATGAAGAGTTAATAATATTAGTGCTATTTATTTAATTAAATTCGTCATTTTTGAACGCACCGTGCGTTATTGGTTTAATAAGGAAAAAGTAATAAAATAGTTTAAATGTGGGGAACTATCAAATGCGGCAAAATTTATTTTCGCATCTTGTGTCACATTATATTCCAGGCATGTGGCAAATTAACCAGCTAATGAACGGCACTCTTGTCAAAAATCCGCGCCCGCCAATAGGCAAAAAGCAATAAAGCAAAAATTCAGCACTGACAGCAATCCGCAAATTAATTTGTAACGCTTAGTGGCCAGCAAAGAGGCTGTAAATATTAAACAGCGAAGAGGGGTACAGCTTTTGTCCTTACATTTTATGAAAAATAGCATAATTCAATCGATAACAAAAGGCTAATAATATGCATTATTGAGTACATTATATGGGCTTATTAATTTAATTTTGATTGTTACTCTTTATTGGTTTATTGTTGACCATTCTTCTCGAAGCAGCAGGAGATGTCAGTTGGGGTGCAGCACTTGATTGCCAAACGGCACGTAGCCATTAGCCAATTTGATGCTTCTTCCTCCACAGAAGTCAGTCTAGCCATCGGTGATATATGTGAAACCATTCCATCTGCAGTAAGAATTTATTCAAGTTACTTTATTAAATGAATTATTCAAACTTAATTAGAGCATTTCTTGCTATGAAAATACAGCATTAACCATGTTTACAAATTTGTAGTCTGCATTTTTTTACTGAAATATCTGTGAAGAAAATTTATTTTTCATCAATGCAATGATTTTAAGGCTCTCTTGGGGGTGTTTATCTTCAATTCCTAATATTATTGCATTCTAATATTGTCAAATTGTCAAATTACACCTTAAAAACAAAATTTCAAAGACAATTTTATTAGAATTACCAAATCAAGGTTTTTAGAGTCATAGTATTTCTTGCATAAGTGCGTCATAAATATATGCGTGTATCATTAGGTATACCTATAAAGTATGAATAATTATATAATCTATTTTAGAATACACTAGAAAATGACTGGAGTTTAGTGAAAAATCTCACCACTGGGTCAACAGGATTTGTTCCTTCTAATCACCTGCAGACTCTTCCTAATCAAGCTCCCTCTACTCCTAGACGTCCTCCAGATTTAGTTACTTTCAAAAATGAGATAGACCCTAAATCTCAGCAAACCATTCTTTCTTCAACAGTTGACTCGCCAAAGGTTGACATCCCTCAGGTATTTGTATTTTAATATCATATCGTACTTAAATTAGGGTTATTTTATAATTTAGTATTTCACCGAAAGTTTCAGCTTTTTGAAAAATAAGTTAAATTTGCATATATATATATATATATATATAATTTAAGTTTAATCAGTTTTGCATTAAAAATTTCCCCTTTCATTTGTAAATATTTTTTGGATAGCTTGGATAGTTTTCAAAGTTTTATTTTTGATATAGAAAAATTATGACATACTTCATTTTTCAAAGAATTCACTCGTCTTGAAATTCAAAAAAGAATGCACATTTTCATTCTATTATATATTTTAAACAAAAATATTTTGTTTTTTTTGTTGACTTCTCTTGGTCTATAATTTTTCTCTTTAGTAGCAAAATAATGCATTTTCACCCTCATATATCTTCCTAGAATAACTTCGGTGCATCCTCTGTTTTACCTGCCTTGCAAATGTTGACTTGGTTGCAGCAGTGGTCCACACTTCCTCATACTTCCTCCCTTCGACCTTTGTGTTGGACAGATCAAAACCGCTTGGCAGCCGCGAGTCATTTTTTTCCAAACTACTCCACAATTAGTTCTCTAACTTCCCTAAAGTCTGAAAATTCCCATTTTAATATTTCACAAAATAGTTCAAATTTCCGAGGTAATAAAATTATAATTAATTGAAATGTGTATATAGGATTTATAAACCTTAATATTTATTCCATACATATGCATAAATAAATAATTATATTTATATTTTAATAGCTAAGTCATTATATATATATATATATATATATATATATATTCATGTTTGCTTGACGTCTAGGAACCAGAATAAAAGAACATCTAAACGGGCTCTTAAGATTAGAAATATGTTTGTAAAACATAAACATACTGCAAGAGAAGATAATTTTTATATACTACTGAGATCAAACTATCCAACAATCAGTGAAGCAATTTTCATTAAGGAAACTAACAAAGATCAATTATTAAATATACAACAAAGCATGCTAATATTAAATTTATTTTAGAAGTGCATGTAATATTACTTTATAAAGTGTACTTATTGTAAATTTATTACCGCATTATTGTTATAACAAACATGATTTAGAATCGAAACCGGACTATTCTAACGNTTAGTATTTCACCGAAAGTTTCAGCTTTTTGAAAAATAAGTTAAATTTGCATATATATATATATATATATATAATTTAAGTTTAATCAGTTTTGCATTAAAAATTTCCCCTTTCATTTGTAAATATTTTTTGGATAGCTTGGATAGTTTTCAAAGTTTTATTTTTGATATAGAAAAATTATGACATACTTCATTTTTCAAAGAATTCACTCGTCTTGAAATTCAAAAAAGAATGCACATTTTCATTCTATTATATATTTTAAACAAAAATATTTTGTTTTTTTTGTTGACTTCTCTTGGTCTATAATTTTTCTCTTTAGTAGCAAAATAATGCATTTTCACCCTCATATATCTTCCTAGAATAACTTCGGTGCATCCTCTGTTTTACCTGCCTTGCAAATGTTGACTTGGTTGCAGCAGTGGTCCACACTTCCTCATACTTCCTCCCTTCGACCTTTGTGTTGGACAGATCAAAACCGCTTGGCAGCCGCGAGTCATTTTTTTCCAAACTACTCCACAATTAGTTCTCTAACTTCCCTAAAGTCTGAAAATTCCCATTTTAATATTTCACAAAATAGTTCAAATTTCCGAGGTAATAAAATTATAATTAATTGAAATGTGTATATAGGATTTATAAACCTTAATATTCATTCCATACATATGCATAAATAAATAATTATATTTATATTTTAATAGCTAAGTCATTATATATATATATATATATATATATATAT
>CABFPE010000494.1:363238-379511 GCA_900660155.1 Hofstenia miamia
GATCAAGAGTTAGCTAGCAATTAAACTTCTTTGGCCATGAACCATGAAGTACATTAATTGAAATTCAATGAATGGATGAATAAATAAATATATATATATATATATATATATATATCCTAGCGCCATCAAAATTTATGAGATTGATATTTACATTCTAAGGAACTGCAATAATTTTGTTATTTATTTATTTTAGACATAATTGCTTCAAACAGTTCTCAAAGGTTCTCTTCTTTGGTTTCCAGTCTAAAGAAGCATGGAAGAGGTCGACCACCTTACAGAAGCGTAGAGGTGATATTTCTGAACTACGATTTCCAATACAATTTATTATAAAATTTACTTAGCTATTTAATTATATCTAGAATCGATATTTATATATTGAATTTTGAAAATTTGTAGTGTATGCATGCATGTGGATTTTCAATACATATAGAGCTATATAGTTGCATAAATATGCTTACTAAATTAATATTCAGTTTTCAAGAACATATAGTGTTTTTAAAGTATAAAATAATTTACTAACAGCCAGAAGTGTGAAATATTCCAGTAACAAACAGAATATCAACTTTTTAAATATCTTAAGCATTTAAGGTTTTGTAACACTTAGCTTTTGTAAGTATCGGATATTAACAAGATGACAACGTTCACCAGAATCTAAATTTAGTGTTTTAAAGGCCTGGCTTATCTACATTATTGAATCGGCCTTACTTTGTCAGGAATTTATGTTGTATTTAAATTTCTTCCATTTTAACCAAATAAATAAATCTTAAGCAGTGTAGTTAAAATAAGCCTTTAAAGTATAATTGAATTATCCAAAATACTAATGAATTCCACCGCTTCTACTATCAACATAGATGGACGCGAGTGTAACTTCTTATAACAGCATTGCACATGCACCCGCAGTAAGTGGGCCCGCAATCGCACCGCATGTTTGTCAGAAAAATTTACCGGCATCCGCAACACATCCCCTATTTTTTCAATTTCAACTGTCGATTAAGCCAAAAAATCTCAATCACCGAATTGACTTTTAATTAATTTTGTTTAATTGAGTGAATGATGTCAAATATATTATATTATTTAGATTTCGTAGTATAATTAATATTGTATTAGTTTAGTATTACACATGTAACAAAATAAAAATGTCCACACGCAACGCACGGACATTTGAATTTCATTATCCGCAGTGCACCACGGGTAAAGCCGCAACTTACGCGAGTAAACGCGCAACCGCGTCCAACTTTAGTTATCAAACTGAATTGCCTATTATGCAATTTGCAGTTTATTTTTGAGCTGATATCTTTCACTTGTATAATTTTAAAAGTTAATATTTATTAATATAAAATACTGTTCTTTTCAAGTCTAGTAAGCTCTTAGCCACTTCTTGACATGTTGCATTTTTAAATCAACTTAAAAGCTGTTAAAATGGAAAATTACGGCATGGAAATTGAAAACTCAGTTCAAATCAGAATACTAGGACATTCGTTTTTTACCAGAAATTTTAGCAGAAACAAATGTAAATATCAAACGTTTCAAATTTTGCTGGTTTTTCTGCATGCTTTGTACAAAAATCTATTTGCTCTTTATGACAATGATACAAAAAACTTTTGTAAATTTCAAAAATATTTCTCTTAAATATGCGATTTCTTCTAAAAATTGTTTATATTTTTTGGAACATCTAATTCAATTCCATGATCCTCTTAAAAATTGATCAATCATTAATCTTTAAAAATTTAAATAAAATCCTTAAAAAGGCAATAAAAATATTGTGTTAATGTGTTTTAGTTTAATCATATAACATAAATTTAAAAGAAACCAAATTACATGCTTATTCAAATTATGATTCCAAACAACAGCATGCAATCCAGCTTATCAGCCTTCTGTTTGAGAGCATTACAATTGACACCAAATCTAATATAATGCCAGGACATTAATGTATAATTTAAAATTCTTTATTGCTAATTATTGTTTCACTGTCACAGTTGACGTGCTTAATACGTCTTTTAAAGATATATTATAATTAAACACTAATTCCCGGAGCAGGTGAAAGTCACTTTGTGTTCAAATTAAGTCGACAAAATAATCTCCATTTTCTCTAAGTGATTTGAAACGACGTGCGCAAAAAGATTTGAAACAATTCGGTTTTTAATATAGTTGGCATTATGCTCTATTATGCTCTAATTACCAGCCAATTAAATATTGATTTTATATTGATTTTGGGAATATTAAATCGGCATTTATTAAATCTAGCAGCTACTACAAAATGCGAAGTACGTCATTAATATTCAACATTAAAAATACATGATTAAATGTACAAATATTTCTTAAGTAAATATATGCACAGAACTGGCTTGCTAAAAGAATGTAAGAGCTTCCTTACCTGTTTTAAATCCACTTAGTGTTTTGAATGACTTGATGATGCTGTTAAAAGTTATCGTTTTATTACCTGTTTGTTTTGCATATTTACATGTATAATGCTCTATTTATGTTAAGATTCAGAGTAATTACATAACATATAAACTTAGATGCTTAATCTATTAGCATAATCATTGTGACCCGCTTCTGTGAACTGAGTTGTTTGCTTATGGTGCACAAACCTAAACAGGAATTTCGAATGAGGTAAACCTGAGTGGTGCAAAGTTGAGTGATTAATAACTTGGTGAAGACCACCAGACATTTTCAAATATTGAAAAAAGAGTTGTCCGCTAAAATACATATTAATCATCTCGGCTTTGAATTTTCAAGTTTTAACAGAATATTATAGTTAGATCGGTGAAAGGAGAATTACGATGTAGTTGGATAAGCTACTGAAATATGGTATCATAGCCAATGTTAAAACGCCTCGTGCAATCTGCATCTTTGTGAACTTAATATTATTGAATAATTTTTTTTAAATAGAAAACATGTTCTCCATTTTTCATTTGAATATTAATCATATCTAACCACATTCTTATATGTACAACATTTTTTATGTTACAGTAGCCCAACTGAAAAACAAATTATATTTATTTATTAATGAAAGCTGCTGAAATTATCGAGAATATATTTATTCCACTAATTTTACGCTTAACAGTTAGTGAATTAAGCAACTATGCCTATATTGTATAAAAAACATGCTATATATCAAAGTATATGCATTTTTCATATACCAATTTAGTTAATTGTTGGAATGGGTGTATTTGAACATGGTCGATTTAAGAAGTTGACGGTTCGCAACAAATACGGAATTGGAGGGAAAGAGGCGATATTAGTACCTTGCGAAGCTGATGCGAAGCAAATTGAGGCTGCCGCCGTAAAGCAGCATAAAGCAAATAACAGACTAATTTCAGGTTACAAATTCATTGTTTACATCAACATTTACAATAAATATGATATTTTAAATAATATTGTACAAACTCTGCTAGGACATGTACATTCAATAACATCATTTTCTCTAATGATGACCTTGGATATTAACCTCTATGCGCAACGTTTGGTATAAAAACTTAATAAGTTTAAATAATTGGGAAAACATTATTGATTATTGAGGCAATAAAATCTTAGTATATATTAGTGCTGTGCGTCCCCAATATACTTTAACCGGATTAACCGGACCGAATTTCTTTTTAATTAATTCAATAATGTTGGAGTCAATGCTTCATTTGCTCTTAAATTTGATAATTTTTTTCAAATAGTGCATGCCATATTGTAATTTCATACTTTGATTGACAAAATGTAGACTTGGACTAGAATGACAACAGGTAGAAACCCTTGTATTCTTTGCCACAATTTCTATTGTTTTGTAACGTCACTGTAATCAATAAATTTTGAAAATCTAAAATGGAATAATTTAACCGGATTTTAATATATATATATATATATATATATATATATATATTAAAAAAACTTTATTGTAAGCTAAGAATTTAAATTTTCGGTCCATCTTAGAGAGAGGTTCTTGTAAAAATTTCACATAGTTGTTATTTACAACAAATGCTTAGCATTTCGACTGAGCTATTCACTAAAAGTTTGCAGGGGCAAGTGAGTAGTTTTTGCAATATTTTGTTTAAGTTTATTATAATGCTGGCCAGTGTGCAAAACTTTTATTGGCTTTCGTGGAAGATTTTAAAATCATCTTTTCTAATATTAGACGATGATATGTTAATGGCTCATAGATTTTAGAATAATATCGACTCCAGAATTGTTTTTTTCCTACAAATTTTTAACTATTTAGGCATTTTCAAACTTTTAAGAAGAAGTATATATATATATATATATATATATATATATATATATATATATTTACCATAATAGCACGAATTTCAAATCAAGACATAATTGAAAGCATGAAAAAATATGTTATGGAAAGATTAAACATGTGGTGATCAAAATTATGTATTGCATCAAAAACTGAACTGGAAAAAATTGAAAACGCTAACTATTCTTAAGATCATTTATTTCTAAAGGAAAATACCATCTCTTGTATGGAGCATGTCCGCGGTTCCCTTAGAAAGCCTTCTCTCACCTTTTTTACATAGAAACAAAAACAAATGTATTGAAAAGTANTATATATATATATATATATATATATGTGTGTGTATATATATATATATATATATAATGTGCTTTTATTTGACAACTTGTTTCACTAATTAACGTTGCTTTGTCAGGCTTAAGACTAAATGTGGTAATTGTTAATTTGATAGCTCATTTGATTGTTATTTCGGAAAAAACCTCCCTACATCTTATAATTTCAATAGTAGAAGTCCGTTTAGTTAATATACTGGGCATAAATATAACCTGCCCCTCCACCCAAAATTCTTTGCCCCAACACTGTTCATTAGCACTTAATTTTTATGCAGATGTTGTTTAATAATGATTCGTAGCATCAAAATATTACAGTTGTGGTGAATGCAATAGTAGTTCATATATTTGAGTGTTTCTTGATATGTGGAAAGATATCACAAACCGAGGACGTGGCAATAGAATTTATATATAAAAACTATTGCGACGTCCTCGTCCCAAACCCATTGAGGCTTACTGTGCGCAAATGCAGAGATTGCGGGGCCGAAAAGGGAAAAAAATTAGACCCTTCTCTATAACGGGGAGCTTTCAGATTGAGCATGGCGTTAATAGTTTTTGAGCTTTAACCGTTTTTATATACGATCACGAAACCTTTTCAAAATCCCCAAGCAGTTTACAGTTAAAGAAAGGAATTCTTTTCAGTCTAAATTTTGGCTTTCTGTTGATTCTGAAATTAAATAATACTGTTCATTAAAATTTTACCCACACAAAACAAGACTGAGCGAATCTTTAGTGGCACCAAAACTCTATTACATGTAAACGAACAGCATTTTGACCAGAACAAATCAGTGAATTTTTAGTCATAAAATTCAGTTTGATGGATTAATATCTTTCTATTTGCTTGCATTATTATAACTTGCATTATTGTTTTCATTATTTTTTCTATTTTGTTGTAATTTGTTTTACTAAAAAACTTTACTTCTGCGGGTAACAGCCGGTCACGGTTAAGACTTTTACAGGTACGGGTAAAGCTTTTGCGGATACGGATCAAAATCATTTCTTTTCATATATTTTGCCATTTTTGAAGTTACATGAATAATTACAAAAAATGGAATGCTCTATGTTTAGAAAAAACTTAGTTTATTAATTGATGAAGCAAAGAACGGCAAAATAATTTTTCCTAGTTTTTTATGTAATTAAATCGGGATATATTTTTTAAAACATTAATTAATTCATGGAACATATTTTGCAGTAATATCAATCAATATTGAATGCATTAAAGAAGTTTTGGAATTAATAGAAAAACGTGATTTTTGTGTTCTTATTGAACTTTAAATTTCGCATGTTTTTGACGTCAATTGTTAATTATATGTGTAAGTGATTATCCAATAATGATTTATTACAAGGGAGTTGATGTATACATATCCTTTCTTAACATGAGGTTTTGGATGATACCATGTAAGCCAAATTAATTATATATTGGACTTCGATTCTTGCACGATGTAGATAACTTATGTGTAAATCTGAAATTATTCTGAAAGTTAATGGACGTCATCTCTTAAATTTCAATTTTTCCCTAAATTAACAGCAAGATCACTGGGAAGGAATTCAAATGTTCTTATGTTAATAAACTTTTAATGATGCAATCAAAATAATCTTAATACTTAAATTTTAGAAATTGATTTCACTCTTGTTTATCCAGATGGCGTACCGGTGCGATATATTCCAGGTGGAGATGAACCCTTTGTCTTAAAAAAGTACAAAGAACTAAGAAATGATTCTTGGATAAGACTTCGTTTGTTTTTGTGCCCCAGCAAACAGCTGCTTCTCAACTTACAGTCCAACTCTATAAGAAACTCCTCGCAGACTAAACACATTGTTAACAGAGAGCAATCTTGGGTTGGTGAGAGCTCAAAAAAACACTTCAATTTTAATGATGCATCTAATTATTAATTTACTTTTAATTTTCTTCTGTATTCATTTTAAATAAATTTAAATTGTTTGTTAATGTTTGAATTAACTTATCTAATATACTATACTACAATGCAATACCTGGAAAACTTGTAATCCATTTATTTTATAAATTCTCACGAAAATGCGGTCCTGCTAATGAGTTAATAAAATAAAATATGAACTTTATACATTTTTACACGAATAGACTAATACTCAGATACATGTTTTTCCACATTATCGAATTTCAAAATAAATTCTTCAATATTACAGAACTTTTTTGTGATTTCTGAAGTTACGTGTTTTGAAATGCCGATTTAACAAAGAAATATGTGTTTCTAAAGTAACTAAATTTCAAGATATTAGAAATTTTTCTGCAATGTCTAACGTATTGAATTTTTATATTATTCTGTTTTCTTAATTCCAAAGACAGTATTTGATTACATCTTCTCTACAAACTGTATAGACAAGAATGTTCAATTAGTTAAGAACTTCTATTGGAGTGAACGAAATTTAAGAGTGGTTATTACATGGAAAAACTCTTTTGAAATAATTTGTGGCACAAAATAAAGCCTTTTATTCATTACTTATCACTAGTTCCCTGTCTATGTATAACTAAATCGGAAGTGATAAATGCAATGGTTATATCTTCTGTGACAGGTGGCAGCATATTAGCATTAATGCACATCACCTAGTTCAACATTTTAGAATACATGTTTTATACAAAACATGTTAGACATCATCAAAGAAAATTGTGTTCTAATCGAAATCACACGAAAATGCGGACAGACAGGGGAATGAGAAGGGAAAAACAAGTGCGGAAACATTTTAGTGTGAAAGTTAGGATGATATGCTTGGTAAAACTTTTGGTTAATCTACATCTAGCAGGCCTTTCCTGATAGACAGGCGATGCTAGGTCCAGATCGTTTTCAAGTGAAGCATTGAGGAGGGAGTGGGCAAATTACCGTGGTTATACTTTTGACATTGTTTGCTTGTGACCTTAAGGAAGAAAAACAAAAAGTAGACATTTATTAATATTGTATCATGTATCATAATATCATTTATTAAAAAAACTTTCCAACCTTTGGTGTAATTGGACTGGGTGTGATTTTCACTCGACCAGATCCAACCCGCAGACCGCCACCACGGCATCATTGTCATAGAAAAATAAGGATAGTTTCAGGTGTGATAATTACAATGGTTTCGATTTTGAGCAGTGTATTGTATGTGCAAGCAGAAATTTACTTTCAGCAGACTAGAATTCGTGTCAAATCAGACCTATGTAGGCAATTGTTCTAAGTAGAGTTATTGCTGGTGTTCTCTTAGTTACATTATGAGATGAGTGAATTTTTTATTAATTGTGTAGTTTTTGCTCTAATTATTTTGTTATTATTGCTATCTGCTCTTTCAATGGAAAAATTCATGCTTTGTTTTACTACATGTACAATAAATTCAAGCAATTTTTATTATTATATTCAAATAACTTATTCACAACCGTCCTAATAATATATTAAATTTTAAGGAAACAGAATTTACGATTACCTGGATTCCAAAAACTTGCCATTGAAATCTTTAGTAGCTCTATATTCCATAACCATGCCTTAAGCATTTTGTAGAAACAGTGCCAACGGCGTAAATCAGTGACCAGAAACTCGACTCTGTGTGTATTAAACTGCTCAAAAGCTAGAAATTATTCTGACAAATTTGTGCTAAAATTATACGGTATATTGCGTCGCTACAAAAAATTTCACTATACTAGAAACATGAAATTGGAAATATTGCAATAAAGCTATGAAATAGAGACCCGTGACATACATTGAAGAGAATACACTTTTAAGCAAAAACTAATATGGTTTTAGAAAAACACGATCAACAAGTCATGCATTAATCATAGCTATAGATGAATGGCGTACAAAATTCGAATAAGATGAAAAGGTTTATATTGCTTCGCTTGATATATAAAGGCCTTCAATTGGATTAATCATAATTTTCTAAAAGGAAACTGAAGGAAATTGATAATTTTAATGATTCCTCAATTATTTTGCTAAAATCATATATATTTGATCGTTTACATTACGCGAATACACATAATCGAAAATCGATAAATAATGGACTGCCAAGGAGATTTGCTCTAGGTTCCCACTATTCATTCGTCTATATACACGCAACATATAGATTCTACAAGATAAATTTACTTCAAAATTGCAGCTAAGGCGAGTAAAACAAGAATAGCACAAATGATGGCAAATTAAAGAACAACCCCAAAATTTATATTGCAAGCCATTAAAAAAATTGTGGAGTGTATTAAATTGACTTTTACTGAAATTGGATTAAAGTTTTTAAATTATATAACAGCAACATTAGATAAATTAATACCCAATTAATAGGCCTTGTATGCCGGCGGTATGGTTTCATAAAGATTTTTTGTATTAGTGAATATAATAATAAGTACTAAGTTGATCTTGGCATTGCAAGTTGCTTAGAGTGCATATTTAAATAAGATTTTTTGATTGAAGAGCATCCCAAATTATATTAGTATTTTTACATTTTGGCAGTGTTTGCGAAAGCTAAGGTACTCCACTTGCTTCTCTGTGTTCTGTGCTTTTTCTTTAACATACATATTAGAGAGAATCCTTTTCAGGATTCTGCTCTTCCATTTGCAAGTTTGTAAAAACAAATGTTTTTGGTTGCTTTACTATTTTATCATTGTGTGATAGCTAACATGAATCGCATTTTCAGTATTCGTCACCAATTTTATGTTGGAAAGAATAAGGCGGAACCTGTTGTATGACCAATGAATCGCATTTTCAGATTTGAAGTATTCGTCACCTATTTTATAAGTTTTATAAAAATAACGCGGAACCTGCTGTATGAACAATGAAATTCAATTTCAAAATTTCCCTTAGATTGAGATTATTAACACTTGGGGATTCAATGTAAAAATTTGTGAAATTTATAAAATGTAGAAATACACAAGTTTTAAAAATTTTGGATCCGAAACAGATCCGAAGTTTCTCAAAATGAAGATCCGATCCGATTCCATCTCTGCTTTGTACATATGGGGGCGGTAACGGTCCAGAAGCCTGTCTGTTCTAGTGTTGTGGAGGCAGACCGCGACACAGTAAAAACAATGTCAGCAAGACTGCTACTGGCACCAGTTAGGGTGCGTCTCATAGAGCAGTCATTCAGAGAGGAAACTCTCTGGCCTATGAGATAGATCAAGGCAGCGCTTGCTGTGCCTTCGTGTGAGGCAGCTATGCTGTGTCACAGGAAGTTATGATCCAACACTTAGATTGAGATTATTAAATTAGGATTCAATGTAAAAATGTACACAATTTATAAAATGTACAAACACATAAGTTTTAAAAATTCTTGGATCCGAAGTTTCTCAAAATGAAGATCCGATCCGATTCCATTTCTGCTGCTATTAATAATGCAGTAACAATTATATGTTTGAAGAGTGCATAAAATGTTGTCGTAAATTTCTTCACAAAAACAAACTATATATAGAAATGATTTGGAAAAATTAATTTTACAAATGTAGTCATTCCATTGGCGTCAATGTGCATTTTTTTCTTTGTATAGCTCCGGTAAGAAAACAGATGGTTTTAAATGTATTAGCAACAAAAATACGCACAGTAACAATCCATGGAAATTAAGTTTTCTATAAGTTTATGTAAAAGACTGTAGCTCCTTGTGGAGTGGTGAGAAAAGTTTGAAGGTCTATTATAATCATCATCGGGCCTCATTCCCTGAGAGGTGGATATGTATATCTTGCTGGACATGCTTTCATTTACATTGTGCTTGTTTTATGATATCTTCCGTGAGTTTAGTAGTGGAATATTCTACTCTTCCATCACTTTCAATTTGTTTCTTATAAAAAAGTTAACTTCTTAACTCATCATTCTCTGAGTAATAGTATTGAGAAAATAACTAAGCTTATTTTTTCGCTATCGTTGAGAAGATTGACATTCTAGTCTCCCATTACCATTATATTCTTGTTATAACTCAGAGCAGTAGAAAATTCATCTTCCATTTGTAAGAAAAAATTATTTATATAAGTTTTATTTGAACAATAAGAAATATTTAATATTTGACTATTAACATTTTTGTCTGGATTTCGAATTTCGACCTAAAGACTTTCATAAGTTGAGTTTTTTGCCACATCTGTCCTAAGTTTAGGTTTGAGTACTTTAGGTATTAAAAGCATGACCCCTCCTTTTTGTCATATTAAAATGAAAAGTTGGATTTCTGTCCTTTCTAAATATTTTAAATTTAAAATTATCGATTGACCAGGCCGAATTGTCATTATCATTTGTATTCCACTAAAAGATTTTATTTAAAGAAATACTTTAACAAAAATTTTTTTGAAGGAATTGATCAACTTAAATTGGAATGATTATTACTTTGGTATAACAGTGGATCAAAATATGATATTTATAACACTGGTATCTCAAAATTTTGCAATTTCTTTAAATTTTAACATTGTGCAGTACTCATCAAACTAAGCTCTTTACCAGGTTTTTTAAAAATTTATCATCCATAAAAAAAGATATTGACATTAAAGAATTAATGTATTATTCAATAAAATTAAATAAGGAAGCAATTATAATATTCGTTGTAGGCATTAATAAATGAACAACTTATCTTCAACAACAAACAATAATCATTTTTATCATATATTATAGTTATCATCAGACAACGTTTTTATTTTCTTGTGACTCATGGCGCTACTATTCTCCGATCACATAATGAGTAATGTAGTTTGTGCTTTGTCCTAAAGGCAAACAAAGTACAAGATACAAATGCACAGATGCTGTTGTTCATAATTTCATTTTTATAAAGCAAATCCTGATTCTTTTTGTTTTGTTTGTGCTCGGTTTATCCAAGGTAAAAAATTTAGCGCGTTTATTTGTTCTACTTGTCAAAGGAGTTTTTATCACAAATCTGGAAGTTATTTCAAATTTAATCGACCAGCTATTTGGACAGAATGCACCAGTCACAGCTTCAGAGAATGCTACTTTTGCTCAATTGCCAAACGCCTTTCAATAAAAATGTCAAGTATTCCAATTGTACCAATTGCAAAATTCCAAGAGTTGAGAATTGACTAGTCAACCGCCTTATCAGAAAAATCCTTCAAAACCAGACAGCTCCACAGACGATATTATTTTTGACAATTCTGATGATGTTTTATGGCAAATGGAGGCTGATCACAACTTTTTTGATTGGAATTAAGATTTTTTATGATTTCTGTAGAGAACTAAAATTAAGTAAGATCATGTTAAAGAAATGTCTTAAATGTTAAGAACTCACTCTGGAATGAAAGACAGCCTGAAAAGAGTAACATATTAAAAAGATTCGTCTGCGTCATTCAGCCTTAATTCCCTTCTTCTCAACCAAAGAAAATTCTGCGTTTGCCAGCAATATCCTAAGATTATGGGATATTTGGGAATTGTTTATTCCTCTCAAGAATGGTGCTTGTTTATTCAAACTTAATCATTCTTAAAGCAATCATCATGGCAAAAAACAACCAATATCCTTGCATTCCAATTTGTTGGATTCGTAGAAAAGAAGAAAGGTCACCAGTCGAAAAAATATATCAATGGCCGGTAATGTGTGATTTGAAAGTGCTCAATTTTCTAAATGGCTTAAAGAGAGGATATGCCAAATATCCATGTTTCTTTTGTCTTTTTAATTCACGTAACAGCCAAATTAATTTTCAACCAGACCATATATGGCCGAATCGTCATTAATTCAATACCGTACCGTTAATTCCTATTGAAAAATAGCATTTCCTATGCTCCATTTAAAACTCGGTCTATTTCAAGTCCTTGTAAGAATTTGCACAAGAAAAGTGCATGCTTCTCATATTTGCGAAGGAAATTCCCAAAAAGCGATGCAAAACTAGAAAACGGTGTTTCCAATTGACCGGAAATCAGAAGTATCTTTAATGATGGACAAAAGAGATGCTGTGTGATTATATTTGGTCTTCAAAATAAATTAGTCCGTTGGTTAATAATGATTAGATTTTTTAAAAATTTCTGCTTAATCAAACTCGAAAATAGTTTGAATTTGTAACTAGTAGTTATCAATTAATTAAATTGCTTGTATCTTCTAAAGTAGGCGATAGAAATTCTTTAAATTATGCGTGGGGCAATTTTTTTGTATAAGAATTAACTTCTGAAAATTTGAAGAAGTTGCGACAAAAAAATATTTTTTTAATATACCTGTGTAATCGATAATTTAACAAGTATTTATCATAAGCTTTGTCCTATTATAAAAATTCAAAAACACAACGTAAAGAATAGTAATAAAACGTGGAAGATATGGATATCTAAAGAAACGAAAGAATGCATTAGAAAAAAGCATAAGGCATATGCAATTTTTTGTCAAAACAGATCGAAAGCCAACTATGATCATTATAAAACATTAAGAAATAAAGCCTCAACAAAATGTAATTTTGATCTACAAGCTTTTTTACAAAAATCTTTTAATGAAAAAAAATCTATTAAACAAAAGTGGTCATTTATTTCGAATTTTTTAAATTTTAAAGAAGAAAATGAAATTCCTTATATAATAAATGATGATGGTGAATATATTACAAATGACAAAGAAATTAGTAATATTTTAAATGAAAGATTTGTGAAACTAGGAATGAATGACAACCTAAATACAAAGTTCAAACATTTATATCATAAGCATTGCAATATTAGAAAACATGATGATCCCTATAAACCAAGATTTATTACATTAGTAGAATTTTACAAAGAAACAAAGAAAATTAATTGGAACAAAGCGAAAGGTCATTGTGAATTTCCTCCTTGGTTTTTGAAAGGTGCCTTGTGTATTTTATTGAGACCTTTGTGTGACTTATTTAATCAATGCTTGGCAGAATCAACTTACCCTGATTACTTAAAAATTGCTAAAGTTACACCAATATATAAAAAGGGAAGAAAAGATCTTGCAGAAAATTACCGACCAATTTCAATATTAACAATAATTAATGAAATATTTGAAAAATTATTATTCAACCAAATCAACCTATATGTGGAACAAAATGAATTAATATCAAAACAACAGTTTGGATTTCAAAAAGATACCTCTACAAATGATGCCTTACTTTATGCTGTTGAAGACTGGAGATCAAAATTAGATAGGAATGAAAAAATATATATAGCATCATTAGATATTTCAAAGGCATTTAATTCAATAAACCATTCTATTTTATTGGAAAAGTTAAAGAAGATTTATAATTTTAGTGATTCATTAATAGATTATTAAATAGTTATTTAAGTAATAGATATCAGTATGTGAAACTCAACGAAGAAATATCAAATTCATTAGAAATAAACCATGGAGTACCACAAGGATCAGTACTGGGTCCATTACTATTTAAGTTATATGTAAATGATATGGATCAGCACATTAATAGTAATCATGTACAATTTGCAGATGATACTCTTATTTATTGTAATGATATTTTAAATTTACAGGAAAATGTTGAAAAATTGCAATCATTCTTTAATAATAATTTGTTAAAATTAAATATTGAAAAAACTATATTTATGGTAATTAAGAATAGAATAAATGAATCAACATTAGAAAGTATTAAGATATGTAAGAACATCATTCAGGAATCACCAAAAATGAAATATTTAGGAGTAGTAATTGATAATAAATTGAATTTTGAAAACGAGGCAAACAACATCATAAAGAAAATGGCGTGTGGTATAAGATCAATTCAAAAAATTGGAAAGTTTATACCAATAGAATGGAGGGTAATATTCTTTCGATCACTTGTTCTATCCCATTTCTTGTACTCATCTTGATTATTAACGTACTTAAATGAAAAAGCAAAATCGAAATTAGAGAAAGTGTTTAAATGGGGAATAAACATAATTAGCAACAAAAATAAAAAAGAAATAATGTGTAAATATCATCTAAGATCATTAGAAGCTCTTCAAAATATTAGATGTTTATCGATATTTTGAAAAAGAAAATCGAACATTTTTAATCATTTAAATCAAAGAACAATTACATTTGGTAAAAATAAGTATAATAGAAAAGTAATGAAGAACGGATTCCTAAATTATTCAATATCACTATGGAACAAACTGGAAGTGAAAAAATTTTTACAATATTTAAGAAGTTAAGAAACATGTTTACTCAACAAAATATCAATTATCTGACTAATTATAGAATATGATGTGCAACTTAAGAACAATAAGTAAAAATATTTATTAAGTTATATGTAATTTATAAACTTAACCAAGAAGCAAACATTTACTGACATAACAAAGCTCATATGAAGAAAGTTGCATTATTTATGTTCTTAATAAGTTTTTTACTTTAATACATGTATATGTACATGAGAACTTAAATATATGTTGTTGTTGTTAAACCAAGTTTCAGTTATGTCCAGAATAAAGTTTGTATCCAGTTCAGAAATGAATTGTTTAAATTCTGAATTTTTTATTGAGAGATTCTGAAAATTTATGTGAATATATTTGAAGGAATTAATTGAATGCATTACGTTTGAGAATTCTGAGTATTCATAAATATTATCCGTTTTGAAAGGCCCGGGATAAATCTCGATGGCGGATATAAACATCATTGTTAGTACTACAAAGTAAAATAATGAATGTTTTGTTTTAATGAAAATCTAATTTATAAATATCTTGCATGCATTCATGCTGTTTCTTAACTTAAGTTTGTATATACAGATAAGGTTTCTCTAACACAGGTAATAATGAATTTTGAGTTAAGAATAATTAAAATTAAATATATGATAGAGAGTGAGTTATTGACGATAGCATAAATTAGGTGAAAAATTCGCCATAACCCAATGAGAGTCAAAAATATAAAAATAAAATTTAGAAAAGTCTGAAAAATTTTATAGTCCTATGAACCTCGGCGGCGGAAAAAACGTGCTTCTCTTCCTTTCTATTTTTCGTCCCTTACTGTGCACTCCTTGAATAAATTGGAGTCTTACAAACGCCATTCTGGTACTACTGCTACTCCGAAGCTTGCTTCTCTCACAGAAGATGTTATCAATTTTATGGAACTTGACAAATCTCTTTTCTGTCCAGCTTCTCGTCCGGTTCTCTTCAAGACTCTTATTCCTTCCTGCGTTCTCTTCATTCCAAGCCTGAGCTCTCCAATTTGAGATGGAACCTTCTTTCTGCTCACTCTGACCTGGAGAAAGCTGATCTGTTCAACGCGTATTTTGCCTCTAACTTCTCTGTACCTGTCTCCATGTGCCCTGGTCCGCCTGCTGCCTCCCCGCTAATCCGACTTTGTGATATGGTATTCAGTGCTCATGATATTTCTCTCATGCTTAAATCTTGCAAATCGTCTGGTCCTTGTTATCCTGACGGTGTTCCTTCCTTTGTAATTCATGAAACCTCCTCCACGCTTTCTATCCATTTAAAGCATCTTTACTCCTTCATTTGCTCCACTAAGCGCTATCCCGCCTGTTGGAAGACATCTTGGATTTCTCCGCTGTTAAAATCTAATCAGCTTCCCTCCTCGCAGGTCACGTCCTACCGCCCAATAGCTATTCTATCTCGACTGTCTATCATCTTTGAACGCCTTGTTTTTCGTTATGTATTCCCAAAAATTCGTCACCTCATCTCTTCTTCTCAGCATGGCAACCTTCCTGGTCGCTCTACAATTACTAACCTGCTCACTCTGATCGAAAACTGCTACTTTCACTCTGATAGTAATGATCCTGGTTGTATTATCTTTCTTAACATCTCAAAAGCGTTTGATCGCCTCCCTCATTCCATTCTGCTTGACAAGTTACATTTATTTGGTTTTGATGTGG
>CABFPE010000494.1:383140-403016 GCA_900660155.1 Hofstenia miamia
TTTAATCGAATTTTAATTGCATAAAAGCAAAATCGCACATTTTAAAGCATCTAAAAAGTTATGCACGCATGACTTATGTTCAAAATGTAAAAAATAAGATTCGTATAAAATCGTCCGGTTACTTAATGAACACCCTGTATATATATAGATATTTTTTTTTAAGTTATCAGAATAGTTTTTTAATTTAAGTTCAATTTCTGTTTCACTTAGGATAGGACCTGGATTTGTTTCTATGTCAGCGGAAAAGATTAAATTTGAAAGAAAAAATACCTAATAAGTTGTTTATAAATCAATGTACTGAATTTGGTAGTACACATGTAATAATTGAAATGTTAATGCTTTCTGTGTTGTATTTGAATGTGAGTATGTATATAATATATAGTTACATTTCGAAAAGCAAAATATATAAATAAATAATAAATAAAACTAGAAAAGCACTCGGAGAGCGCAGACCTCCGCCACGCAGCTTGTGTCGCCCGGATCAGCACCAAAATTTAATGGATTCCTCCTTGGGCGGAGACGCACCTCTGGTGAAAATTTGAGGTCAATCCATTTATTACTTTTGCCGTAAAGTTGCTAACAGACAAACAAACCAACGCTACCAAAAACCTCATTGGCGGAGGTAAAAATTGACCGGTTTGATTGATTTAGGATTTTGAGGAGAAGATTGAGGAAATTAAAAAGGGGTACAAGTACTTAGGTGTGATAGAGAAAGACAGAACAGATCACGAGGAAATGAAGATGAGGCTAAGGAAAGAATACAAGAGGAGAGTAAGGAAGGTACTACAGAAGTCAGCATTGAATGGGCAGAATAGTATAAAAGCAATTAATACATGGGCGATACCAGTGTTGAGATATTCAGCAGGAATAGTTAGATGGAACAAGAATGAACTTAGGGAGCTAGACAGAGAGACAAGGAAGGTACTAGCAGCAGAGAGGGCTTTCAACCTAAATGGAGATGTGGATAGGTTGTACATGGCAAGGCANTGGAGTTTGAGCAGGCAGCATGGGTTAGAAGCAGGAGACAAGTGGTATGAGCACAAGCCACAGGGCGTCATAGAAAATGAGAATGTTAAGATACTGTGGGACTTCAACATACAGACGAGCAAAGTGATAGAAGCACGGAGGCCAGACATAGTAGTGGTAGACAAAGAGAAAAGATTAGGAACAGTGATAGACATAGCAGTACCAAAGGACAGAAATGTAAGAAGCAAGGAGAAAGAGAAGATAGACAAGTACAGACAGTTGGCAGAGGAAATAGAAAGGCTGTGGAAGTTAAAGAAAGTTGAAGTAGTCCCGGTAGTTGTAGGAGCACTAGGAGCAGTAAGAAGCATAAGAGATACTTGGAGGAGTTGGGAGGGGCATTAGCAGAAGGCAGCATTGTTAGGAACAGCTAGAGTCCTGAGGAAAGCTCTCAGACTCCCTGGGAACTGGTGAGTTCCCTGAGCTGAGAGGGATACCAGCATGAAGCCGTGAAAATAAATGAAATATTTATTTTGCACTTAAATAGTGCATTCAACTAAAATTTACAAACTTAACTTAAATTAAAAATGGACATTACAACGTCTCTGCAATTCTAACTACATATTAGAGATAATCCTGTCTCTTGTCTTCTTATTCAATTTTATTGCGATTATTATTTTTTCATATCTTTTGATGATTTCAGAGAATATGAAGCTGTCCTTTAGTCTATTACATTTGTAAACTAAATCCCGTTCACGTTTTTCTTAGCTCATATTTTGTGAATGACGATTGTTCTGGGATTAACTTTTCATTGGGTGTGTTGGTTTTTGCATGTTGCCATAATAATAATAATAAAATTTTATTTAAAACGGATAAAAACATCCATTTAAGTTATAGAAATAATAGATTTTCATTCCACGAAGGAGCTGATATGGACATAGAGAAAGTTCTCATTCAGAGTTGGTTTTTATTACTCCAGGGAGCCTCCCACGCAGTCAACTATCTCCATAATGTGAGCGTTGAGGCAGTACATGGTTCTCAGATTACATAAAATTTGCCGTCTATCATATAATGAAACACAATTTGCTGCTATCATCACTTCAACATATTCATAATCTCTAGACACTATTTTAGAGCTCTTTTTTGAATTGCTTCTAATTTCTTTGTTTGTTGTTGTGTAATGCTGTTGTGCCATAATGGGGCAGCATATTCAATTGATGACCTTATAAGGGCTTTATATATGGTGATTATATCTTTATTTGGAACATAGCTTCTCTTTAATTGACGAAGATATTGTAGTTTTTTGCAGCCTTTTTTGTTATGTAATTTATATGGCTGTCCTATTTTAGGTTGTCTTGTATTTGTATGCCTGACAGTTTTGCACAGTTAGTTCTCTTGACTGGGCCGCTTAGTAGTAATATTTCAGGAGGATATTCAAAACTATGGAGACAAGAAATTGTTAATTTAGTTTTTTAGCGTTGATTTCTGCAAAGTTTTCGTTACACCAGTTATACACTGTTTATACAACATTACCTGAATTTAAGAATTCTGCTCTACTTAAATGGTGCCAAGCAGTAATGTCAACAAATTTGGTGTAAAATTCATAATCCATTCGTAATTTATTAATGAATAATATATATATATATATATATATATCCACGGATCAATTTTTGTGCCTTGTGGAATGCCTGCATGCACTCTTTTCCAATCCGAGACTGTACCGTCAATATCTCCTGAGTTTGAGAGCGCATGATTAATTTCCGGATTTACTTGAGTAGATTTGTTGGCGGATTCAGAGGAAGTTTCTTTGATGGCTGCTAACAATTTGAGCAAAAGAATTAATTCATCTTTGCCAAGATTTTTGAACGGAGATAATAATTTAGTTTTCGTTAATTCCTCTTCAGGTAGCGTAATGATTGAGGCCGCGTTATTTGCGGACCGAGTGCTCTTGATGCCATTGCTGTAAGCAGCCTTGATCATTACCAACAAGTTTATTCACAATTACTCATCGTATAAGGCCATGCAAAATTTGAAAATTAAGAAAAGGGAGAAAGTCATTACCCAAATAATATATATACCTATATATACCTATATATATATATAGAGAGGTTTTCAAAACATGAATAATTTTTCAATCACTGGTAAAAAATTTTCCGATATCAAAACAACGGACTAGTGTTTATTGTATAAAAATTCTATTATGAAAAGCAATTATTGACGGTCTAAGTAGATTGAATCCTCATATGAAGAAGTAACTTCACCACTATAAATAACCAACAACCTGCAGTTCGTTATATTGAACTTCGCCTTCCTCAAAGAACCATCAGTGGATCTGTCTTTTTTAACTGTTCTGCCAGATAACACCTATCAAATAGAAGCCACAGCTAACTTTTCAACAGCTTTTGCTGACTAATACCCATTTTGTGCCTAGTTCGTACGATGTTGGAGACGAGTAATTTCATAATCAATTCTCTTGAGGCTAATTTCTTATCCAAGAACCTTCATTATAATCATAGCATGCCGAGTGAACTTATTAACTTTGGTCGAAGTTCTGTCCCTGAGCTGCAAGATATCCCGCAACAATCTGTAGTGAAAGCTCACTTTACGGAGAGAGTCGATTGCGTGGGAGGTTCCCTGGAGTAATCAAAACTGCCTCTGTATGAGAGCTTTCTCTATTTACATATCGGCTCCTTCGTAGAATGAAAATAGTATTTTTATCGCTTAATGTATGCTTTTATCCGTTTGAAAATAAGTTTATTATTATACAGAAACTTTTTAGACAAAATGTCAGATTTTAATACTTTTCAAAGCGAATATAATCAATTACGCACACTTCCTCAGGATAGATAAAAACTTCTTAGCTAGGTTCCTACATTGCATGGGTAGGAGATAATAACATTGTTTGTAAGCAGGGAGAAAGAAACTACTAAACAGAGAATTTAAGGCAATTATTTAAGATTAAAAATCTACGAAATATAAAAGTAAAAACAAATAACTACGAAACAAACATGAACAAAAACAGTAATAAACCTATTCATCAGAAATTAGGACAACAAATCGTCTGCCTTCATCACTATACAAATCATCTAACATTATAGTATCAGGTGCTTTGTAAATGCTTTGAATAATATAGCAAATGAAAAGTTGATCATTCATTCTAGAAGTTGAAAAACGAGAAATAAGTTATAAATGCACATAACGTCAATGCACAAAACAGTTGTAAATGACCCACTTCATTGGGGTTTGTTAACGTAATTGGGCTGAAATGACCTTTATCAATGATTTCAACACTTGTCTGAATTCGGACAGTATTTTGATGCGCTGATGATGGAATTCAAAAAATTGATAGTGTAAACAACACAGATAATATGCCAATATACATTAATTTTATTTACTGTTTTAAACAGAACTTGCTTGTTGTTTGGTGTAACAGCTTGCCGCTGTTAGCAGCAGTGCTGTTGCGAGCCTTGCTTATGGATTAAAAAATCTGATATATTTTCAGGCGCATTATCAGAAACAAATGCATTAATTTAACCTTCATATAAAAGCTGAAATTATAATTTAAGTAAAAAGTTTTTCAAATGAAATGTACAAATTTACATCGATATACATGAAAGACCGCAGCGGCATCATCGATAAACCATCTCCTGTTTTGTGATATAAGTAAAATATTACATCATTTTCGACATTTCCAACTTAGTAGTCATTACTTCTTCATCAGAATCTAAAAGTGATGGAAGAGCAGTGTCAATGCCAGCGGTTGGAATATGGTCTTCAACCCAACGAAGAGTTTCATCTTCTGTAGCATCATGTGTCTTAGGGCCAATGTAGTTATTTCCAGTACCTCTTGCACGAACAGTATCTGCAAAATTTTCATTAAGCATCATTGGCTCTTCCTAAATTTAAAAGCATAACGCTATTATAAGTATAGTAGAATACTTCCAGGTAATACAATTTCTAAACTTTTGAGTACATTGTTAATTGCGTAGGATTCCTTACTCTATAAACGGAGGAAAAGATGTATTACATTTACTACGTCCATTCTATTACATCGATAAACACGCCGCAAGAACACCATTTTCATGGATAATTATAGGAGGTATAGTCACAACAAGCTAACACTGTTGAAAATTTCAGATAGAAAGATCATATAAAATTCGAATACAATATATTACCTCCATTTCATCATCTTCGTTATCCATTAGTGGTGAAAAGGCGTATCTTTGATTATTTTGAGAAGGTCTCCAAAGAATTATAATGACGAATAAAACTAGAGAAAACAAAAGGCGCCAAAAAGCATCGTCAATCCATAATTCAGTCCAATCGCGATCGCAAATCTAATGAATATGTAATGATTAACACAAAAAATTTTAAAAATTCATCAAAAATTTCAAAATAGGTAAACCGTTTCTCATTCACTTTTATCACATACCCTCTGTCAAGAAAGTCTGCGTGCATCGATATTAAACCAATGCGCAGCATTAACTAAAGTAAATAGTCAAATCGCCTGCATCTCACTATTGCTGTAGGTTGTTTAGTTGTCTGCATCAATGTGATTGGCTCATTCGCCAAAACTGATGTTTGTCGCAGTTGTTTCCTCAGCTGCAGAAGATGGAAAGGTTGGTCTATGGCCAGTTGCGGAGCAGAGACTATATAAACGAAACAGCAGATATCACAGACGTGGAGATCCTTATTGGTTTGATTTATCCTGCGATGGCCATTTCTTTTGTCAACTTTTAGACAATCACATCCTACCAAGGTGTGAAGAATTGAACATCGAAGCAATTCAGTTGGATAATGCCACCCCACATCTTATTGAAAATGAACATGATTCAATTGCGGCAGTAATGGCTAGACATCCTACGATTACTCTTATACGTCAGCCACCACAGAGCCCAGATGTTAATCCCCTTGATCAAGGAATTTTTCATGTCATTGCTCATCAAGTGGAAAAACGAAATCCAACAAATCGTGAAGAATTGCATAATGCAGTTATGGCTTCTTGGGGAAACTTACATAGGCGTGATGTCTTGAAGTATATCACTGAACAAGGTAGAGTACGTCAGCAGATTGGCGAACATTTTGGGGGTAACAGTTTTATTTGAAATGTACACTTTGTGTAAATATCTCTATGTAATTTATTACAAATATATTACATTTATTGGATGCACGCAGACTTTCTTGACAGAGGGTATTTGGAACCAATAACCGAGATATACGAAAACTTTTACAAGTACAAAACATACGCCGGATTTTAAAATTACTCGGTGGTTTTATATACAAAGAAAAATACGTAGAATGCTACACTGGAACAAATTATACAACAGTTTCCAGCACTTAAATAAAAATACACTATGGCCAAATCAAAGTGTACAAGGCAAAATTACTATTAATTTATACAAATCAAGTTATACACGAATACAAAATGCATGTCACTTGAAATGATTGAGAACTATCGCATCTACATAGAACAGTATGAAAAATGATCAAATCTGTTGATATTCAACACTTCTTTTCAGTTTTCAAGCAAATCCTAGCCCCTCAACTAAAACGATGAAACAAAGAACAGAGATTACACATTTACACTAAAGTTGAACGCCTAGTTTGTGAACTTTTTACCTTTTTCAATACTTTGTTTTATATTTTTAATATATACTAAAGAAATATAAAATTAATATATTATACAGTGGTGGCTGAATTAATGGAATATTTGTTCAAATTAGCGAAATGACAATAATAGACAAGTTTCAAGTTCAACAAGCTTCACCTAGGCACGTAGACAGGGAGTGCTGATGTTGTCCATACTGTTTAGCATGCCAAAAATGCTACGAAACACTTCAATTAAAATAATTCCCGCCATTAGACAGTACAGCGGTGTTATATGTTTTTAGACTGTGGTGGACAAGAGACATGAACGTGACACCCCGCAAGAGAACGCGAATAATTACTGTTTATAATGAAGCTGGATTTAAGCAGAAACACATTTTGCAAAAAACAGGGGTTAGTCAGGGAGCCATATGTAAGATTATCAAGCGTCCTCGGATATCTGGAGGAGTCGATACCAGTCGAAAAGGCAATTGCGGGAGGAACCGAATCACAACTCCCAGAGACGATGCTTTCATTTTGAGATCAAGCAAAAAAGATCCCTGCATGACATCGCATGAGCTGGCATGTGAACTGCAAAAAGCTGGAGTTAAAATCGCAGCCAGAACGGTGCGGACTCGCCTTCTTGAGGTCGGTCGTCGCGCATGTAAACCTCCAAAGAAGCAACTTTTGACAAAAAGCTTGCAGTGGGCAAAGGACAGATCAATGGCTGTCGGTGATTGGAGGAAGTTTAAAAAATATTCAAATACAACTGGTAAAGAAATATAATTGATATTTAGGTGATGGTGACAGACAAGAGCATTTTCTTTGTGCAGGGACGGAAGACACGCGGGCGAGCCCCTTCCCAGTGAACACATCCAACAAGCTGTCAAACACCCTAACAAGGTGATGTTCTGGGCGTGCATGAGCCATCAGGGACCTGGCAGGATATATCCTGTGACAGGAATGATGAATTCAGATCAATACTGCCATGTGCTGGAGAATAAAGCCAAGCCTCATTATGATTAGTGGTTTCCCGCTCTTAATGGAAAATATCAACACGGCCTGGCTCCCTGTCATAATTCCAAGAAGTCGCTCGCAAAGCTAAGAGCTGAATATTCCTGTCCTCCGACGGCCAGGCAACAGTCTTGATGTCAGCCCAATTGAGAATTTGTTCTCAATTGTGAAGCAAGAGCTCAACAAACGTGACAGCACCGCCAAAAATAAGTTGATTTCTACAGTAATCGACATTGGTTTCGAACTGAAAAAAACAAAAAAAAGTTGACAGGTTTTGATGGATTCAATGCCAAAGCGAATTGAACTTCTTATCAAATCTAAAGGAAGACATAATAAATATTAACATTGTATTTTGTAGAGTCTTTTGCATGAAAATTGAAAAAACTGCTGTTTTGAAAAATAATCCATTAATTCGGCCACTACTGTAGTTTGTTTTTTTGCGGATAACCTAATGCTTAGAAAAGTGGTTTTAACAATATGTGTTCGATAGTGTTAGGAATGAAAATATCTCTACTCATGGCATATTGATTAAGAATTTCTGCAATAAAGGAGTGCAATAAGACTTATTAAAAGAAAAGTTTTAAGCTAGAATCACATATCAACATACAAAAACTTTGAAACTAAATTCATACCGTGTATCGATGTGCTTTATATGACCAAACGAAGAAGATAACTGTTGCAACGACACTGAAGCCCAAAATGTTAGTGAAATGCCGATACAAAGTAAGTTTAACCAGGTTACGACGTAATCGTAAAGCGCGTAAAGTGGCCATTAAGCTAAAAATAAACATTTAATATAAAATTTCTTATAGAAAATATATTTAAAACATTTATAGACAAGCATGTGTTACAAACAATAACGCAAATGATTAATGTTGTGCATAAAATCATTTGTTTAAATACATATTTAGTTGTTTTTGATACTGGTTAAATTGAAACTGTTTTAAAAGATAATTATAAGCTTTAACTTAACTCTATAAATTATAACGCAATAAAGGCGCGGGGCGAGGCAAATTGTTTATATACATTTAATGACCACGTAGTAAAATGTTGCACGTTCATTTCCACCACACTATAATACCTGAAATAGTTATTGAACAAAAGAGCTTGAAACTCGAGGATATATTTCCTCAATACTAACTTACCTTGTAAATATCCACCAACAAATGATAGCATCAATAACTGACAATGGAATAAGGGCAATCAGTGCTCGTGGACCAGAGGAACCGCGACTATCGTAAATACGAATTGCACCTTCAGCAAGTGCAGCAACGAAATAGACTGCGCCTGCAAACCACACACGCTTCATTATATTTCCCAAACGAGGTTTTACTATTCCAAATCCCAAACTCATGACAACAACAAGCATTCGAGCCAAAGTACGCTTGCTAACAGTAATAGCCTAAATAGGAACATAAATATAAAATCATGTAATCCATATGCATATACGCATACATAACAACAATGGCATGTACTTTGTTTATGAATAGTCAAAATTATATTTCTAAAAAACGTACTAAAACTTAGATTTCTCAAAACTACTACTGTACTGGAAAAAATACCTAGTTAGTATGATTAGGAACAAAAGTTCAGCAAAATTTTAAAAATAATATTAGGGTGGTGTATAGCTTGACGAATGTTTGTGCGCAGGATTCAGTGCATATCTGATGGTTGTAGCATTGCACACGAACAAGTACCAGTGTGTGCACGTCATTTTGTCTTCAAGAGAACAACAACCAATTCTATACATAACGCAATTAGGTTAAAATTAGAATTACACTTCCCTTAAAACAGAAATATACACATTTAAAATCCTTATGAAAAAATATAATTGAAATTTTAAATGATTAACTAATAATCAATTATACATACTAAAATAATGGAAATTTAATAATTACAAATTTTGTATTAGGGAAATAGCGAAAATCACCCATAACAAAATCATAGTTCGAAAAAAACACTTTTTATAATACTGGTCTTAAAAACCTTCGTTATAAAAACAATGAATACAAAAATTCATTTGAATTCATTGATAATGGCTCCACTAGTAGGCAGCACTACGGACTTAGTTCATCAGATGTTGATTTCCATTTATGTAGACCGATTTTTCGTCTTCGCCGATTATGTATTTTATATGTGTTTTCGTATTTTTTGAAATTCATTATATAGGTTTTTGAAAAATTTCTACGTTTTTTTTCGAACTATGAAAATCCCGATAAGTTATTACTTCGGCAAGCATCTCCAGTGGTCGAATCAACACTCCATTTGAATTCAAGTGTTCATATTCCCCAAATAATAAAGCATTTTCAACAAGTCCTAATGCGATAACACCACCAATCCAGTATTGTACTCTAAGAAGATCTTTCCAATGCTTTGCACAAACGAACAACCAAACACATGAAAATACAATGTAAATGAAAGACATTGACAGATAAAACATGAGCAAAGGATAATCAATTGCAGATAAATAACCTTTTGGACTTTTATATGAAACTTCAAGTGTTAAAGGAACATCTAAACAAACGGTGACATAAGATTGCAGAAATAATTTATATACCAGGGGGTTTCCCTTTGGAAAAGTCGAATTTTAATACTAAGATAAATGACCCATCTTGCCAAGTATGTGCAACAACATCAGGTTCTGAATGGGAAGTTCCAAAATATTTACTATTTGAAATGTTTACGGATCCGTTCTGCCGTACAACCTAAAACTGAATAGTTATACGCAATAAAGATCTAACATATCAATATGTGTATCGCATTTTTTGGATCATAATAAATAATATCCCCATATAGTGTAAAAAAGGCAAAGCGCCTCGTGTAGAAAAGTGCATAAGTTCGTTTGATGCTACTATTTCATAACTGTTATTGCACATTTTGTGTAATATTGACAGCTATTGTTAATGATAAGAATAAACATTTGGCCGTTGTACAAAAATTAAAATTCTTTTTGAATGGCTTCTGGTAAAATTGAAGGAATATTTAAAACATCCAAGCAAGCAAATACATTTTTTGCAGAAATAATTTTGAAAACATTAATTCTTTTCGTAATTGGCCTAGCAAAAAAGTTGTATAGTTTGCAAAAGCCTTAAGGTGCGTTCCACTAAAATTTTATCAGCAGATTTTGGTCGAAAATGCAATTATTTTTGTTCACATTGGCGATTTTTATCATTAAAATTTTTTATTAGACAACACGGAGTTGTAATAGCGTTTCCACTACCAATCTTCTATCAGATAATAAATTATATTATCTGATAAAAATCGAGTGCGAACGATTTCACAAATCTAATTATATTTTGATTGACAGCAAGAAGTAACATCGTTTCAATGATTGGTCTGCTTAATGTTAACATTGTTAGGGTATTTCAATAATCGGCGTTTTACGAGCCTGTTCCACAAAAAAATTATTTTCAAGTAGTTACCGGACGCGAGTTTTAGTACTGTTCCTACTTTCGACTGATAAAAACAGAGTGTTCACACCGATTTCTTGACAGATGATAAACGTCAATAGTTAGAACAGAATTTTAGATAGTAATATTATTTTTTTTCAGAAACGGTTCATATACGAATAGAAAATAATATAATGATTCAGGCCAACCACTTCCCCAAATAAATTGGGCAGCCCTATTTTGACCAATTTTTGCCCAATTTATTGTCTGCTGCCCAATTTTCGTTATTGTAAATCTATAGATTCATACAGAGCTAGAATTTTTTTCAAAATTCATATTCCTCCTCCTATTTGTAGATTTTTTATTATTATTATTATCGTATTCGTATATTTACGTATAATAAATGTTGTTAGATTTATTTAGAAACCTTGAATCAGGCTTGCCACTTGCTCCCTCTAAGGGAATTTCCTGCAGCCCTGCCAACTGGTTCATATTTCATGCTGTCATATTTAGATGTATGGTCCAATCTCTGAGTTTAATGTATATTCTTAAAACTGATAATTCCTTTTAACATTTAGCTGTTTTCTGAAAGCATTCTTGAAAACACCGTGTTAAGCAGAGCAGAATAAAACTTATATATTTTATGTTTAACTACGGCACTACGTACAACGTACTGTTCATGTATTTGTTTCAATCCATTTTATATGAATATTTTGGCAATGAATCGAGGGGTATAATTCATTTTATCTGATCTATTGAAAAACCTATGAAAACTCCGTTAGTAATTTTTTTAAATTTTGAAATGGTTTCAAACAGTTTAATGTGACTTTTTATGATAAATTTAAAGCAGTTAATTTTCTTGTAATTTTTTGATTACTTTACAACTTGATTACGTTAACATCTTATTTTGTTTCCTTGAATAATTGTATTTTTATTTCATATTTCAGTTAGTCTAAACGTGTGACAAGTGTCGCTTCTCAACCAGAGTTTCCACTAAATATTCTTGGGCTATGGGCGTGCCGAATGATCCATTCTCGGCGCGATGCAAACATTACAATAGTAAGCTGAACTTCGCAAACGGCCTCTATTTATTGAAACAACACGAATTGAAAGACAGCCACAAAAGCAATGTCTCAGCTGATAGAAACCAAGTGTACTGCAACATCGGCGCCGTTTGGCCGGTTCTATCACAAAAGAGACAGGAATAATCAAGACTATAATCATCGTAGATAGTGCTTCGCTGAAATCTAGTGATTCTTTTACTCGTAAGCGCGGGTTGTACAAAATTATGTTTCCTGATACTCAATTTGGTGGGAGAACAACAACCACTTATATTATAACTAAAGCAATTGCTCCGTATGTTCGAAAGCAGTATGTTGTCTGTCTTCTGCTAGTCGCGTGGGCCTCCATCTGGACGAATCGTCCTATAATAAAAAATGTAGGCTTGAAATCTGGGTTGTATACTTCAATGACAATGTACGCAAGAACACTTATCTCAAGACGATTCAACTTGAAACACAGCTAAATTTCAAAGAGTTTCTGAACAATTCCAGCTCGTTAATGGCAGTGTTCAACGCGTTTCAACAAACAGAGGAATTCGAAATTGGACATGAAAATGTACAATATGTTATGACTGATAATTGCAGTACTATGCGAGGGAAGAGTGGCGGAGTTGTGAAGAAAATAACGTATGTTTGTCCTAATCTTGTTCTATCATTGATACCAGCTAGAGATGAAGAGCATATAAACATCTGAAAGATATCGACACAATCATGCTACTGGTCCACCTCGATCAATGTGCACTTCACCTAAAACCCTTCTTTATTTTTATGAAACAATGTCAACATCCAACATTGGATATTCATTCGTTTCTCATTCGACTGCTTCAGTTTATTTCTAAGATAATGACCAAATTGGAGCATTCCATTGATCTCTCAGATAAATTATATCACAGTAAATTCTTTCATGATGATGAAGCAAAATTATTCAAGGCTTCAAGACGGATTTTCAATATTCCTGCAAAATCCCTGTGTATTATACGCTTTAAATACTTTGAGTGAAAAAGAGATCAGTGATGTGAAACAAATTTGAGACAATTCAAATGAATTTATGCTATCTACTTCAATGAAGCGTTTTTCGGTTTACCTTTGTGACGACCTAGTCCGTGACAGTTATATTTTCTACATGGAAATTGGTAAATTCACTGAACGGATAATTGCTAAGTTGGTGAAAGTGGCTAAAGTTGTGCATTGTAATCCATCGGTTACCCAGGATGAATTCTCAGCAATGCGAGTTGCCGAAGACTCGAAAAAGACCATGAATGCTCTTTATAATAATAAAATTCTTGAAAAATATCTACCGCTTAAAGAACTGTTTCAAACGCTCATTTATATTCCTCGCAAAGTATGAATGTTGAAAGCGGATTTTCAAATATGAAATACACAGAAACAGGATATCAAGCCTCGTTTCTAGCAGATACTTACGATTCCCCAAGAATTAGTAAGAATTTTTTTAATACTATTAATTACGAGAAATTCGCTATACCTGTTGATCTTATTGATATGGTGAGAAATGCGAGTAAAAATATAAGGAGGATGTGGCTTCTCTGAAACAACAAAATATGGAAAACACCAATACAGCTGCCACAATGCGTGACTATTGGCGTCTACAAACGAAATACTCCAGATAAATTAAGACTCGAACTGAAAAATGTTGATGTTGATATTGAAAAAGCCCAGAAGGTGCTTGAAGAACTCCGTGCTAAGAAACAGAAACTTGACAATGAAAAAGCAAGCGTTTCTGCGAGATCTGAAACGGACACAGCTCATATTGTTGATAGTATGTTCAATGTAAATTAAATATTTATGTAGTAACTAACTTGCTTTTCAAAAACAAGGATTGTATTGTATGGCACGTCACTGCTTGCTAAGTTAAGACTCGAACTGAAAAATGTTGATGTTTACATTACCTTTTCAATTGTGATTACGTTACTCGTATTTTTATGTCTACTATCTAAATTTTCTACTTTATATCTATAAAAGCCTCGTAATTTTTGTGTTTTCTTGGCGTGTTATAATTCTCTTATTGGTCCTCTCGGCATTTGGCATTCGCTTAACTTTTCAAAAATAATTTGCATTTCAAATGTACTTCCATATGTGGTGATTACGTTACTATTTTGCGAACTACATTTTCTTCGTATCATTTCTTAACTGTGTAATAGTATAGCGTAATTTATGTCTGTTGTATGAGGTAGCATGCTACTCCAAATTTGGCTCTTCTTAATCTAGGACATTAAGCTGTAATACCAAAAAGTTAGAAAAAACCAGTGACACTGATTACGTTACACTTGGAGTTAATGTGTTCACGTATTTTTATCTTGCCCAATTTTTCGTTATTCTGAAGCGGCAGCCCTGTAATAATGATTGCAATATATGCATTAAATAATATCTTAAAGTTTAGCTAAATCTAAAATTATTTCAAAGCAAGGTAAGCACAAGAAAATATAATGCGTATGGGAAATTTTTCAATTTAGAATGAAAACCAGCAAATATTTTTCGGACCAATGCTTTAACTCAGCCCATGTCAAAATCTGTAGAGGGTAGTCTAGACAATATTGAGTCCAGTACCAAAACAAGATATGTTTTCATTATGCTGGATTTCTATTGTGCTGGACTAGTGCGATAGTGAACTATAAGATTTTTCCACATTTGTTCGGAAAGACTATTGTATTAACATTAATTTTGCTGATAAAGCCAGAAATAATAAACCTACTGAACACAGCAAAAACTGCATTTTTAGAAACCTAATAAGAATGATGATCTTCAAAAATAAATCTAAAAACTGAGGAAGTAATGAGTTAATGAGCATTTTCCATTCTTCACAAAAGCGAATTTAACATTGCATGATTGCAAGAAAATTTCAATTCCTCAAACAAACATTTTAAAAGACTATAAGACACATGAAAGTACAAGCTTGGCAACCTCAAAAATACAAGTAAAGGGGCTAATTAGGAACCTGAAGCGTATCAACCTGATCAAAATTTGACAATGCATACTTTGAAAAGCGAATTTGCCGTTGCAAAGTTCTCAAATATGCTTGATATCTTTCGAAAGCCCTTGTTATCGCAAATTAAATTGTGCAGACTTTCAGCTAAAATTATTGTTAGATACAAAAAATTCCGTTTCAATTTTTAACATAACTGATTGATAAACAGTTAAAAAGAATTGGATCACTTAAGTTGAAAGCTACATGGTGTAAAAATATATTGTATAATATCGATAGTTTACAAGATTGCATAACCTCTCACAAACTATTTTAAACATACTGAACAAATATCCTAACTACCACAATAGACTAAACATTAAATTTTGCATTATGTATCTTCTCTTTGTAAAAAGGTCTCTAAATTTTGATGAAAATAAGCTAATTCATTCCCAAGCAGATTACATTAAATATTTTAAAGTATACATACTGCCAATAAATTAGTAGTCTTTTAATCATACAAAACATTATAACCGATTTTCAAAATTTAAGAGATAAGGATAATAAACTTCAAAAATTCTACAAATTCATTAAAGCAAATTCTATTACTATTTGTGGAATATGAAAGACAAGAGTATCCCATTGAATTTGACAGGCTTAAAAAATTTATCATTCTTTCAACGCGTGACCCCAAAGCAAAACAGGAAACATTTGCAACAAGACATAAAACAAATCTACAAGGTAATGAGATATGACTGATCTATTGTTCAGTCGGGGCGGATTCATACTTATTTAACTACAAGAAAATTCTAAGGGTTAAGTGAAATCGTAATTTTTTTCGGAAAATATCTAGCAATTTTGAACAAATGTATTTTTGAAAACATTTTCTACTCTCCTGAACTAATATACGACTTATTCTGTTTTTATTAATTGGCTATCCCCACGCATAAAAGAAACAATGTCGCAAAGGCAAAAGGGAAGCAAACGTTAGTACGGTAAATACCTTATATAATTGCATCAAATGTTGCAATTGTGAAAAGAACGTATTGCTGAATGTAAAAATTGCAACATTTTTTACAGAACGAACAATAGAAATTTGATTTAAGAATATTTTCTTATTGAGTAATTAAAATAACACTTATCTATCGCTATTAAGGAATGAGGTAAAATGTTTGCGAAAATTCATACCTTCGGCTTTACACCTGTCTGATCTTTTAGTACAATTGGACTAGAGCAATTATAAAATGAGTCTTCATTACTAGGAGGGAGTCTCTTAAGTTCTGTTTCTGGTGAGAGCAGCTGATCGCTTGTAAGAAAACTAGATATTGAACTAGTATCAACCATTTGAAAAGCTGTTGGGCAATCAGTGCTTCTTAGCACCCACTTAAAGGCAAACTGCGCGTTATTTGTATTTGTGCACGATATTTTAATTCTAACCTAAAAACAAAATAATAAGAAAAAGCAAATGAAATTATACAGTTGTATCATTGAAGAGAATTGCATTGAATGAGCGATAACTGGACTTCGAAATTTTTACAATCCATGTAGTTGGCTGAGGAAATGCAGCAATATTATAAACAATAATAAGCAAAATAAAGAATTTAATCATGATGAATTTACAGAATACATTTTCAGTTGACACGCAATGTCCAATAGTCGAATATTTCGGCTAAGAATTTTTGCCAACTATATTTGTAGAACCAGAATTTATTAAATCAACGGTTGGCACATTTTTCATTCTTAAATTTTCCAAATTTATCTCAAATCTTCCAAAATTATAACTTAATGGAAACTTCTTCCTTAGAAAAACTTACTGCAACTGCCCACTTAGAGAGAAATTTGGAAGATTTGAGAGTTGCAAGAACAAAAAAAAACTACCAACCAATTACAACAGTGTCTAAATGAGGAACTTATACAATATTTGTCCATATTTTTACAGTATGCATTTCTATTTGCACTACCAGTTTCTGTTAGTATGTATAGGTGTGATTTATTCATTTGTTTTTTGCTTCAGTTTACTTTCAGTAAATTCATTTTGCTTTATTTTGACTTGTATTTTTTTTAAAATGTTATGTTTCTAAATTCATACATGTAGTGAAAGGGCACCTAGGCATGGTACAGCTTGACAAGCACATCCCTTGTACAGGGCTAGGAATAAGCTTAGGATTTTTTGTAGAACTGCATTGCCTTTATTATTTAAAATGATTATTATTGATTTCAACTAAATTGCATGAAATAAGGATAAGGGATAATAATCCCTTTTCTAATTCTATTCCAATTACCATTATCAATACACACCACCAAGGTCTCACCTCCCTCGACAAAAAATTCATAGTCATTTACTATCACAATTTAACAATAAGCTTTACATCATTCAATCAAACTAAAGTCTATTGAAAACAAGTGATTTAAATCAAATCTACCACCAGTTGCAGTTGATGATAACCTCAAAATAAGAATGCCACCAAAACGTTTTTTTGGTAAAGCTGATGGTAATTCTCCAACATTTGAGGAGTGGTTCTTCTCCTATGAACAGAATTTAATTGTCCAATGTGCTGGCCAGGAGCATCAGAAAAAGCATACAACTACAACCTAACCCTTGATAGAACTATAAAATCAGACTACATATTTAAGTCTGAAAAGGCAACTCCTAAATGGTTCATGATCATTTGTGGCAGAAGACAACCAAGTGGGCCACTAGATCCAATGAGGAGAGCATAGAACTTTTCAAAGCTTTCCATGGCTTTCTTCAACTTCCCTGGGGAAGCAGGCAGTGAGCATGAGTGTAGCAACCAATTTTTTACCTTCGAAGCAGCAGGACCAATGGTGATCTCATGAGGTCATTGTTTGGTGAGATTTTCTCAAGTCAGCTTGTCCAAAGGCAAATGAATCTGAGGATCAACTGTGAGAAAGGCAGCTAATATCCACATGGCTCCACGCAATTGAATTGCTGGTGCAAATTTCTAAGAAAACAACTTTTCAGAAAAGTTCTGATGATCCTGTATATTGTGTGAGAGGCATAACTTGGCTAGGACTCTTTCAACTGAGCAATGGTACTGAGAGTTGGGGCTGTAGATATTAATTGTAGGCCATTCTGATTCCAGATTGTGATCTGCCTTAAGGTTTGTCCACACCTCATCAATTTCCTGTAGCATGGCTGTGTTCTGTGAAAAAGCAAAGCTTACAGGAAGGTCTGATACATAAGAGAGGTGGGGCAGATTGATGTTAATTGACTCTAGGGTCTGGGCATTGATGCATGCATCTATAATCAAGCAAGTATCAACTGTGAGGTGGTGTGTGGGAATCTTCTTGCACATGAGCAGGTTGGTATAGATGAGCTTGGTGGCTGAAATGACATTAGTGTTGTACATACTAGTTGGCCTGTAGGAACTACTGTAGAGGACTGTGAAATTTTCCATGTGAAAGTGTAGGTTCTCAAATTTGTCCAGGATATTGTCTTGGTACTCCTCTTTCAAAAACATTATGAGGCAAATATTCTCAACTTGTGTGAGCCAGTAAGTAATCTCAATTTTCTCCATGATCTTGGGGTGGGTTACCTTATTTACATGAAAGAAGTAAACAATTAACAGGTTGTTGAAATCAATGTTAATGCACTCAAATTTTTTAATCTTCTCCTTATTTGCACAGATGGGACAGGTTAAAATCTTTCTCAAACATAGTGTGAACTGTGCTTTGCCACTAGGGTCATGCCATACCACTTTGCATCTTCAAATCATAACAAATAATAGCATTAATCTTGGGCCTATGTTCAGCATCAATGATGAAAGGAAAGACATTGACAGAACAAGTTAGTGCTTTAGTGTTAAACATCCATCACAGCTTGTTTCTAGTTTCCTCAGATAGGTTATCTTGAACTGAATGGACTGCCTTTTGTGTTGTGATGAAGTACAGGTGTAATCTCTCATCCCCAACCTTTGATGTTTTTGCTTTTCTTTCCTCTGCTTTCTTGGATCAAACACTAGTTGAATCACAGGAGGAAGGACCAGGACTAGGAGGGGGTATCAAGTCGACTAAGGATGGGGTTAGGTTACTAATTTGAGCAAAAGACACTCTAGTCTCCTCAGAGTCCCACACAGAGAATTGTCTCTGTGCTTAGTTGTCCAAGGTCTGCTCCTGCTCAGAGAGTTGTCTCTGAGCATAGTCATGGGAAGTCTGCTCCTGAGAGGAGAGTTATCTCCTCTCATACTGGTGGCTGCTACTGCTGGAGTCCTCTGCAGGGCACTCTTGCTTTCAAGAGGTGCTTTCATCTATTCATCTTGGTGTTGTTGCTCAGCTTGTTTTGTCTCATAGATTCATCTGTCTTGGATTGTTCTCTGATCATTTCATGGTTGCTAAACAATGATATAAGATTAAGGTCCCAATCCTGCTTATTTAAATGATCTAAATATCTTTGGTTTCTAGCTTTTTTATTTAGTAAGTACTGGTGGTCATCTAATACTTTTGATATAATGAAAGGTCCTTGCCAATTAGTGGCAAGTTTTCACACCTGATTGGCATCAGTAATCTGATAAGGAAAATAGGCAAAAATGGAATCTCCTTTCTTGTGTGGTTCACTGTACAATTTCTTATCAAAGTTCCTTTTCTGGCAAATAACTGATTGGTTGGTATTTTGGCATATAGTGAGATGTACTTCCTGCAATTCCTGTAACATCTGGTTCACAAAATTCTCCAAAGTAGGTTCATTGTAATCTGGGAACATTATAGATAGCAGCATGCTTGCCTCCTGGCCAAACATAGCCTTAAAAGGGCTAACTTTAGTGGAAGAGTGAATAGCAGTATTATAAAAAAACTCTACTGCCTTTATTACTTGTTTCTAATTTTGACCAGCAGCTCAGGCTAAAGCTACTCTTATTAGTTTGATGATGGTACAATTTAATCATTTGATGACACCATTTGATTGAGGATGATACACAGTAGTGAAG